>WAAE01017288.1:0-34683 GCA_013400495.1 Nicator chloris
ACAAAAGACAGATTCTGTGTAGCAGTGTATCCTACTGCAAATGTGAAGGGTGAGAAGTCCTGGAAAGCCACCAGATTTGCCCACTTTAGCATTCTGTTGCTGTGGAAGAGTTTCTGGCTGGCATCAAGCTGATGTGTTTTGCAACCACTAGTTTAGAGGGAGTATCAGACCACATCAAATGTGGGGTTTTATTCTGGGCTTCCCTTGCTCCTTAGCTAGGTAGAGGTAGATGACAATAGCCCACCAAGTGTGTTAATCAGTTTTGAAGTCTATATAGTATGTGCTTCCACGTCCATAAGTGCTCTGGATGGTGAACTTCAAGGATTCTCGCATGACCACATCTTTGTCTCTGCTGCCTAGATTCACATCATGTCTTGGAAAGGATGGGGCAGAGGATGGGATGGTCCTTAACATGGGGGTCAGCCCTTGGAAAAACACAGTTTGCTTCACACTGAGTTACACTTTTAAAAGTTAAAACTTGAGTAAAATATTCATGTATAGGGCTGGGGAAAAGGATATTTTATGTGTGTGAATATACAGAAATGTCAAGACATTATGCTGATGTTACTACTAAATTTTTTTGAATTAAGGATCTTGTACATTCAGAGTTAAACTCACTATACATCAAGATATTAAAATATAAATTTTATTTTGATGTACACTTGTGTTCCTTTCCAGTGTGTAAGGTGGAATGAGAGTATGTATAATCATTACGTAGCTTGAACATTAAGCATGTTGCTGAATGCTAGTGTCTCNTTGCTGAATACTGATGTTTCTTGAGAAATCAGCCAAGCAAGGTAAAGATTAGAGATCAACAAAAAAGGAAAAAGACTTCTGGGACACTTTTCTGGGATAGCTTAAAATAAGAGAGAGCTCATCTATATTTGTTGCTCAAATTTCTGTCTCTTAAGATGGCTTTGCGGCCAAAACACAGTAAGCAATATAGGGACTAGTTTTAATAGAAGCTGAATCTTTTGCCTTCTACAGCAAGTTAAGACAACGTACTTTGAAGAGTGTTTTGTAATTCTGGTTTTTTAGCAACCTCACTTGTGTGCTGTATCTGTAAGCTGTACCTTGTTTTGTTTGTCTAGTTATTCCCTGAGTCCCTCTAGAGGGAAGGAAAATACTGTTATCCTTGTTTTCAACGGGTGAATGGAGATGAAGCTAGGGAATTATAATGGGTTGTCTGTGGCAAAGCAGAAAAAAGTGTCTAGTATCCCATAGCTGGTCTGACCTCTTGTTCACTGGACACTGAGTGAGTCCTTTGTTAAGAAATGACCTTAAATTATATTGTTGGTGATTGAATTATTGAATATTGGTATATTCTGACAGTAATCTTCACTAAATCTTGCCAGTTTTAAGTAGCAATTAATTTGGTTTTTACATGTAAAACTTCTAATATGGTAATAGCAACTTCTTACATAACAAATTTTCTGTATTTCAGAAAGATGAAACTCTGGGTTTTGCTTTCTCTGTAGGCTGATCAGCAACTGACAGTACTTAAAAAATAAATCTACTTATAGTATCACAAGCATGTGATTAATACATTGCTTTAGTTACCGTTAATAAGTCTTATTTTCTTCCAGAAAAGTAATACCAGTTATGCCTTCTATTTTGCAATGCTCAGTTGTCTTTTTAAGAGCAATTTTCATAGTGACATGATGACTAAACGAAGTGGAAATGGAAATTACTTATATGTGTCTCATAAACTAGGTGGTGGGGGTTTTAATTGTTAGCTGCTATAGACTGTAACCTGTGTTTTTACTAGAGCACATGTCTAGAATAATATGTGTGTATTTTCTTGAAAGCAAAAGCCTTTCTGAGTAAGAAAAACTTTGATTTGTCTGATATCTTATTGCTTGCCAGTAAAAAAATAGCTTGTTTTTATGAAAAATAATGAAGTCTAACTTTTTAGCTGCCGAGGATATTAACCTCACTGTGATGGCAGAATTTCTTGCAGTTGAGAAGTTCTCAGGCATTTAAATATTCAAAGTGTAAAGAAATTAATCTTGTTCTCCTTTTCTACTGCCTCCAAACACTTACTAGTCTTAGTAGACATCTGTTGTAATTTCATTGCACTTCTGTTTTGTATTTTTGTAGGTCAGTGGCCCGTTTTCTTCTTCCTTTCCCCTCCTCCCTTGTACGTTTCTTCATCAGCTGGTATACTGCTAATTCTAAATTCAATTGCTCTGACTCTTCCTTAGCTTTTTGTGGGGATGGGCAGGGAGTGACTTTCACTGTAGCAGTACCTTTCTGATTAACTTTAGGGTTAAAACTGTATTTACTGTATGGCATTGGAACAACCGTTCCCTTTCTAGTTCTAATTGTATACTGCATATCTGCTTTTTATGTCTGTGTTTCCATTGTTTTGGTGTCTTCTGATGAACTACAAGCTGCTAAATTCTGATCTTTGCTAACTAAAATAATGTTTTATATATAGCATTATATCGTATGAGATCAACCATTGAAATTTTTTTATCTCTAAAAGAATAGGGTTTTTTTCCCCAAAAGATGTTGCACAAGGTTCCAGGAAGTTTTGCTGGAGCTGGCAGAAAGAGCATGGGAGTCTCAAACTTCCCAGTCCTACTGGTTTTATCACTTAACAGTACTTTTCTCAGAGAAAGCAGTGCCAGTTGTGGACATGGAAATAATACTACACTATGTAGTGCTTCTAGCACTATTCTAGTACTATGAAGTTTCAATCATGCCTGATACTACTCTTAAAAATAAAAAATGAATGGATGGGGAGGGGAAAGGAGATACAGTAATGAGTGAATGGGTTTCTAAATTTACATAAATGTGTTTCTTTATGTGAACGTGATGTTTGCTCCTGTCTATCTTGAGGTCATTTTCAGTAGAATATACAACATTGCTGTAAAACAGTGTTAAAAACAGGTATTAGGAAGTTATAAAAGTTGTTGCTGTAGCAAGAGGAGATATGTTTACTTTGATGTACCCCAGTCCATCAGAAAAACCTAAAGGATGCAGTGGACATTAAAACACCAGGGCAGTTCTAACCCCAAATTTAGTCTTGTATATATTCCTTTCTAAGCTGGCAGTAGTGCCTTCTTTTCATAGGAAACCTGATTTTTTCTTGCTCCATCATACCCACCCTCTTCCCCTACACAAAGCATACTTCAGCTGAAGTGCAGAATTCGGTGTTTTCAGGTGTTTTGTATAACTTCACAGCTGGTTGGTTGTTGGTTTTTTTCATTTTTAGCTAGAGGAAGTGATACCTGCAGTCTTTATGCTTGTTTTGTGGGTGGATGCAGGTTAATTTTATAGCCAGTGGGTTTCATATGCAGTTTTTAACTCTGTGCTTGAGAGGAATGTTAGGCCTTCCCTCTGGATTATTTTTGTACTTCAGTTCAGCCATGGGAAATTTACAATAGGTGCATTAACTTCACCTACGTATTTCTCAGCTGAACTGCAGTCAGCTCATTGCAGGCTACCTTACTCAGCTTTTGCTCTTGTGGTTTTAGATGCAAGTCTAGTTCAAAGATTTTCCCATGTTAAAATTCTTTAGTAAATAGATTCAAGAGATGGTCTTGTATGCTCCTGTGCAAGATGACTCTACTTGAGTTTAGGGGGAGTAACTAGTATTCAGTGGGACAGAAGAGAAATAGTCCTTGGCTTGCAAGTTGTTCTTGAACTTAAAATAAGCGAACAATAGGCAGCTTTCTTATTGTGGAAAATACATGCATCTGGGTTAAGGCTCTCTCTGTGTATATATATATATATACACACTCTGATTTTATTTTGACAGGAATGTTTTGATCCTACTATGCAGTTGCATCTTGTTCATCAAGCTCCACGTACCATTCCTCCTTACGTCTCAAAAAATGGATCCAGCCTTGGAGATTTGCTAATAGGCTTCTTCAAATATTATGCCACAGAATTTGAGTAAGTAATAAGCTCATTTTAGTGGTTTAGAAGATGTGAAACTTTGATTCCTTCTATTCAATATGGCAACACTTTACAACCCTCGAAAGAAAGAAAGCAGCAATGCAGGAGTGGTAACTAAGAGAGGAAATGAGTGGAAAGGCTAAATGATAACAGGAATGGTGGTTAATTTTCTGATATCTTCTGCTTAGCTAGGCATTCTTTCCTGTAAAATACCTGCCTAAAGTTAGAGAGCTTTGTCCTTTAAAAATTGCTGGGTTTTGCAATACAGATACACTATTCTATAACTGCCTTTCATGTATGAGAAAGATCTTTTCTTAGCTGTCATATAAGGTATCAACCGTGATATGAATTATTTGGACCTTAAGGGCTGTGCTTGTCTTTTGGCACACTGAGTAAATGGAGGGAGCAGCTAGGTGGCTCCTTAGTTTGACCAGAATATGCATCTGTATAGGCCTCACCTAGTGAAGAATTCTCCCATGTATAGTTGTTTCACTCACATTATTGGTTTGCTAGAATCGGAGTTTTATTCTGGCATTTGGACTTCCTTATATAAGAGGAAAAGCTGAAGTTGTGAGGGCATCTGAGAAAGCCTTAAGTTACAACTGTTTTGTCAAATTGTTACTCATGTATTTCTGAATTTCATAAAAAAATGCTTGTTCATATAAAATATCAAATGGTTGTACCTCAGTCAGCTTAAAGATCTAAATAACTTCAGATGCAGTTGTTTCATGAGTGTTGCTGTCTTGTGTACGTGCATCATCTCCATTTCTTGGAAGGAGAACAAAACATACAAGTGGATACTCATAATTTCAGAAGTGTTCATAATTTAATATATGAAGTGAAAGACCATAAAATCATTAAAGTATTTCTGGGGTGCACATCACATGTTAAATATGTACTCTAAATCCCTATGGCCTGTAATAATGCATGAACAACCTGCATTTTGTGCCTGCTTAAGCCTGACTGAGAGATTTTCATATAAGAGATTTTCTTTCAATGATCTCTGCAGATAAGAGAATGGTCTTTTGTCTGAAATATTTCTCCTGAGTACGTCTTTTCAGCTGACAAGGTGACGTTTGCTGAAGAGGCAAATGAGAAGACCCAGCTGGAGGATAACCTTAGGTTCTTAATTTATGTGGGACACTACATGAATCTTTTACTACTTGACTGTACAAGCTGTACAAGCTGTTAATCTTCTCATATATTAAATATCTTTTCCACTAAGGAATTTTATGGTTTGCCTGTGCGAAGTAGCAGAGATCATCTTACCAAGAAAAATACCTAGTTTGACTTTTCTGGGTTTGGGTGCTTATGAACGTAGTCAAGACCATATTTCTGCATAAGTTGGTGGCTGGTGCAGAACGACCTCATTTTTGTCTGTTATTAGATAGAATATGTTACGACATATGCAGACCAAAAATTCTGCAATATCAGTGTTTGAGCTGATAGCAGTCCCTAAATACTATTTTTGTGATGATTATAAATCAGGAAAAAATACTACCTAAATTTATTCAAAGAGACACAAAGGAGTTTCTGAGTAAAACAAAGCTGGAAAAAGTAGATAGTGAAGCTAGGATAGTTGCTGGTGTCAAGGAAAGAAAATATTTCAAAACACAACTGAATAAAAAGAATACCTGGTGTGTTCTTCTAGTGTTCAGTATCTGTTAAGTATTTAAACATTTCATTTGTGATAGTCTGTTAAAAAAACAAAAGAAAAAAATACCAGTAAAAATAGGTATTAGAGTTCCTGTGCTGAAAATCCTACTACATAGCTGAGAAGTCATTTGAGGAAATGATGCACTTAATGCAGCAGCCTATATTGTTTTTAACTCTTTCTGCTACTGAAATAAAATTCAAGTGTACTGTTTATCTGTGTGTCCCTGACAACTATAAATCGTGTCTGAAAGGAATAGATTGATAGTAAAATTCCATGCAATCTCATTGACAGGAAAAGACAAATTAGTGCACCATAGGGAGGAACATGAACAAGGTGCTTAAAAAATTTTGTGTGTGTGATAGCCAGCCAGTGAAAGTAAAAGTATTCTTATGCTAGCCACAGCATCTGTTTGTTATCTTTGCTTTGAAGTTGCTGATGGAAACAACAGTACAAATGAGAATGAGGGTGAGAATTAAATACATAGAATCACAGAGTCATGAAATACGCTCAATTGGAAGGGACCCATCAAGATAATTGAAGTCCAGCTTCTGGCCCTGCACGGGATCATCCCTAAGATTCACACCACGTGCCTGAGAGCATTGTCCAAACACTTGCTGAACTCTGTCAGGCTGCTACTGTGACTGCTTCACTAAGGAGCCTGTTCCAGTGCCCAACCACCCTCTGGGTGACAAATATTTTTCTAACATCCAAACTAAACCTCTCCTGACTCCGCTTTATGCTGTTACCTTAAGTCCTGTCGTGAGAGTGAAGAGATCAGTGTCTGCCCCTCCACTTCCCCTTATGAGGAGGTTGCAGACTGCAGTGAGGTCTCCCTAGCTCCTTTTCTCCAGGCTGAACAGACCAAGTGACCACAGCCACTCCTCATATGGCTTCCCCTCAAGGCCCTTCATGATTGTTGTGGCTGTACTTTGAACACTCTCCAATAGCTTTATGTCTTTCTTATGCTGTGGCACCAGAACTGCCCCCAGCACTCGAGGTGAGGCTGCCCCAGTTCAGAGCGGAGCAGGACAATCCCCTCCCTTACCCAGCTGATGCTGTGCCTGGTGCCACCCAGGACACAGGTGGCCCTCCTGGCTGCCAGGGCACTGCTGACTCATGTTCAGCTTGCAAATTGACACAACATAGGGCTTTCTTAGCTCTGCCTTTCATGGAAGAACTAGTGTTAGAGTGTGTTGAGTGTTTTCTCTGCTGTAAGAAGTAGTTTTTTCACTGTTTGTTTTCCCTGTGAAACATTTACTAGTGTCTTTATCCACCAAAATTTTGAGATTCTGTTTAAGACACTGACTGTTAAATGAGGCTATATTTATCTCATCTGTACTGGGCCACTGAACTATCCTTACTGGACTGTCATGTGTTTGATGAAAAGATTGCTACAGAATGTGACTTCAATGGTGGTAAAAGTAATTTTTGTAGGCACAGTCCTACTCTAGGTTTTCAGTGTGTCCATAAGAAGTAATTTTTATACCACTTCATCCCTGTCCCCAAAGAAATGTGATTTTTTCCCCAAAGGAAATTGCAGCCTGCATTGGAATAGCACACCATAGATGGCAAAGCTTGCTTTGCCTTTATGGTTGTATAATTATCTTGCCATAAGAGTTCAAGTCTGTGTAATGCTTCTTATGGTACAGCTGGCTATGGTTATGACTTCATTTTAACTTTAACTATTTAAAATTGTCCACTGATTAAGTGGTGAATGTGGTCAAGCAAAAATTGTAAATGTTCTCCAACGCAAGTGTTTGGAAACATATTTACCAGCCCCTCTGAAGGAGGTGTCTGATTTCACTTCTGCAACTGTGAGTGAAGGCAGCAGGTTTTGACTTGGCTGTCTCCTTACAAAGTGAGACCTTGAAGCAAGGTTTTGCTCCCCTGGAGTTATTGCTTTGTGATTACTTCCCTTAAATTTACCATTGCAGGTTATGTAGCCATTCTTTAAGATCATTCACTAATTTGTGTATGGTAGACATGGTAAAAGCTTGCTTACATTCTAATGACAAAATATAAAATTTCAGTGAGAAGTTGCTTGTAGCTCTTTTCAGAATAGAATTGGTCAGGTAATAAAGGCATCATTTTTAATACTGTGTTGAATGAAATATGTTTGCACCCATCTTATTGTGTTCATACAAGTGGCTTTGTTTTGTAAGAATACTTTGGAAAAGATAAGCTTTTAATTCTGTTTGTACTGTAGTCATGCACACATCTGAAAATGCCTAGTCTCCTTTCAAACACTTGCCTTTGTCATGAAGATTATACACCTAGTGCAGTCAGTGACAACAGAAATAACTAGTAATTGAAATAGGTGTTTAAATGGCATTGTTAACTTAGGGATTGCAAATGTGTGCAGGGAGAATATCTGCTTTATGTTGGCAACAATAAAGTTATTATATGCAAACCTAAGTGGCTAAAATTGACACACAAATTATTTGCTATTCATAATTAATTCCTAGTTCTATATGATCTTAGTACCAAGAGAGTTCTCTAAGACTGCCAGATAAAAGAGTTGTTTTCAAATTTAAATTTCAATTTTAAATAAAAGGCTTTTAAATTTCAAATTTAAATAAGAGGCTTCTTAAACAGCAAGAAATATGCCACTTTTTTGCTGCTTTTTGCTTAACCGGTGTATTATAAATGCATTTATTTTTTGCTGAGGGATCAAGTATAGCCTAGGAAAAAAAGAATTCAAGAGAAGAATTACTGTTTCAGGTAAACAGTACTGCCTGGTTAAACAAAATACAGATCAAATACTTCTTTGCATGACTTTCTTTCTTTCTTTTTTTTTTTCCCCCACTGGCCTGGGTCTCTGATTTGTAAATAAGCTTTCAAAAAAAGCAAACTGTAAGCTTCTGCTCACAACCAGTGTTCTTGAGCTGCAGTTTAAGCTTGTTTGAGCCTCTAAGCACAGAGGTTTTGTCTTTTTGTGCGTGTGTTTGGGTTTTTTTGAGCAATTAATCTGTATTTAGCCTGTGTTGATGGTTGGTTATTAAACGACATGATAGGAAAGTATTTGATGCTTCACAGTATTTCTATTGCAAAAGTAGTTTTCTGTGGGAATTAAAAAGAGGAAGGATGATGGGTTAGAAGGGAGCCTTTAGTTTGGATTGAATGCTGGAAAAGATCATCATCACTACTAATTTTCTAAAGACTATATCAAGAGAAAGCTAAATATACACACTGAGGTATATCTCTTCATGTGCTGTGTCCTGCTTTTTTTAAAAATAACCCCTATTCATATTGTTAAATGTACGTGTTCTGTGGAAGTACAGTTATTCAAACAACTGAGTTCCATAGGAGGCTTTAATTATGTATTGTATTCAAGATAATTTGTAGAATCACAGTATCGGATTTTTAGCTGTATTGCCATTGTTGACTTAATGGAGTTATGACAGCAGATCTGTGGCCTAGGGAGGACAGAATTCTTTCTGATTTAATTGATGAATTATAGACATATTTTAATTTACAGTTGATATCTACAGATTTGCTGCAGGTGGTTGATGTACCCAGCCCAGCTCCTCTGTCAGGTGTACATAAGACCAGTACAGCTGGCAGCACATTGCCCAGCTATTTCTACCCATTTAATCAGGACATGCGGTGATATATTGGTGATCCAGCTGTTTCGCTGGTATGGTAGCTCCTTGATTTACAGAATTATCAAGATTAGAAGAGACCTTTAAGATCATTAATCCAACTGCCGATGCAGCACTACTGTAACCACCCCTATAACATATTCCCAAGTGCCACATCCAGACGTCTCTTGGACTTTTCCAGAGATGGTGATTCCATCACTTCTGTAGGCAACTTACTCCAATGCCTGTTTACTCTTACAGTGAAAAATCGTTTTCCAATAGCTGCTTTGAACCTCTCCTAGTGCATTTTAAGGCCATTTCTTCTTTTCCTTGACACATGCCAGAAGAGATTGACCCCCACCTGGCTACAACCTTATAGTTGTAGAGAGGGATGATGTCCTCCTTGAGCTTCCATTTCTCAAGAATAAAAATCCCCGTTTTGATCAGCTGCTACTCATAGGACATATTTTCTAGACTCTTCCCCAGCTCCATTGGCCTTCTTTGGACAAACCTCAGGACCACGGTATGTTTCTTGTAAGGGGCTAAACAATAAGAGGCTAAAAACTGAACACAGGATTCAAAGTGTGGCCTCTTCAGTGCCCTGTACAGGGAGACAATCCCTGCCCTGCTCCTGCTGCCCACACCATTGCTGATCCAGGCCAGGATGCCATTGGCCTCCTTGGCCACCTGAGCACTGCTGGCTCATGTTCAGTCACTGTCACCAGCACTGCCAGGTCCTTTTCCTCTGGGCAGCTTTCCAGCCACTCTGCCCCAGCCTGTGGCACTGCCTGGGGCTGTTGTGCCCCAAGGGCAGGACCCAGCACTGGGCCTTGCTGAACCTCACACAATTGGCCTCAGCCCATGATCCAGCCTGCCCAGATCCCTCTGCAGAGCCTTCCTGCCCTCCAGCAGATCAGCACTCCCACCCAGCTTGGTGTCACCTGCAAACTGCCTGCGAAAGCACTTGATGCCCTCATTCAGATCGCTGATAAAGATATGAAACAGGACTGGCCCCAGTACTGAGCCCTGGGGAACAGCACTGGTGACTGATCACCAGCTGGATGTAACTCCCCTCATTGCCACTGGGCGCAGCCATCCTGACAGTTTTTTATCCAGTGAACAGTGCATCTGCCCAAGCCATCAGCTGCCAGTTTCTCCAGGATAATGCTGTGTGAGATGGTGTCAAAGGCTTTAGTAAAGGCCATGCAGACTACATACACAGCCCTTCCCATATTCATGTTGTCACAGAAGGAGACCAGGTTGGTCAGGCAGGATATGCCTTTCAGAAACCCCTGCTGGCTGGGCCCATTCCTCTGTCTTGGATGTGGCACATGATGGCACACAGGATGAGCTCCTCTCTAGTTAAGAGCAGCTGAAAGGTAGCTGGGTAGATAAGAACATAAACATGGAAATGGTTTTTTTAGGCTTCCATTACATTTGGCATATTGTTGTGCCAAGCATCATAAAGATGGTGGCACATCATAAAGACTGTTCATTTTAAATGTGGTAATTTCCTTGTTTTGTTGTTGTAAAGCTGCCTGCAGAAGGTGGTAGAGAGTTGTTGTACTTACAGATCTAAAATTCAGCATATATAAAGTGTTGAAACTTTCTAGTAATAGGTTCCTTGCACAATGAAGGCCTACGAGCAAGTTATTTCTACGTCTTTATACTATTGTGTATTATTTATGGAATGCAATATGTGACTTGTGCGCACTTATTCCTTACATTCCTTTTGTTTCTACAGAAAATTCTGAAAGATTTGATTCTGGGATTTATTTTGAACTAGAAATAAATGTAGGTGACAATGCAAATTTAGTTTGACATTGTTAGTCAAAAAAATTCCATTGTGAATATATGTTTCTCATGGATTCCTGTGATAATCTGTTGTGGAGATGCTTTTTGTACTTCTGTTAGCAGAAACATTTTCTTGTTTCCTACCCATGATGTTAAAGTAAATTGCTCATTATTACAAAATACTGTGTTATCTAGGCTTACGACATTGCAATCTAACAATTTTTTTTAGTAAACTGATACTTGGAATTTAGAACTTGAGTTAAAATTTTTTGCAAATTGTTTTCCTTTTCTTCAGTTGGAGCCATCAAATGATTTCAGTTCGTGAGGCCAAGGCTATTGCAAGACCTGATGGTATTGAATGGAGAAACAAATTTATTTGTGTAGAAGGTAAAATGTGAAGCTGCGTTATAATTTTTAACTGTTAAGGCATTAAATACATAAATCTATCAATTAGATTTTACCGCGGTTGTGTTTTGAGAAATATATTTAATTATGTAGAGAAGGAAGTTTAACCAATGTAAATAGTTTGTAAACAGTCCTGTCAAAAACATTTGAGAAGGAAGCTTTAAGTTCTAAAGTGTTTAAAAATAGTACTCCTGACCTTTTCTTCAAGAGCACTCATTGCCCTGTTACTTTTGGAACAGTGCTTAGGACTTTGATAAGGAATGGCCTTTATGCCAGTAGTGTGTGTTTTTCTGCTCAACAAAAATAGTTGTCAGATTTGCCAAGTTTGAAGTTCTGAAAAAACACAGCAGGCATGTACTCAGATGATTCTTGAAGAATATTCTTTGTTCTAGAAATGCTCTGGCATTGCAGTGGCCAGGTTATGTGTATGTTTTCCCCTTGTGGGTACTGTTTTTGGCTGGCTAGTGAGTGTAGACTTTGTGCAGAGACTACATGATGCCTTCCAGAACTGGAGGGTAAACCCAGGCTACCTGTTGGAGTTGCAGGTCTCAGCTGTCTTAGTGCAGGACTGAGTAGGAGCGTTATACAGGCAACCTGATTCATGTGCTAGTGACACCTTTCAGCTGCCATGGAGAATGTACATGGAGAAGATGAGCAGGTAAGCATACATAGGAGATGAAGCTTGCACTAAGGAAGGAGATGATAGACCAAGAGAAGGATCAAGATGTTAAGAGAATGAGAAGTAAAGAAGGGCCTAAGAGTTGCTGTGTAACTGGAAAGAGTTGTTACAAAAGGAGAGGTGGCCTGTGCCCTGCTGCAAATTAATGGAGGCTATTAGGACAAAGATATCAAGGGTTGAAGTCTCAGGAGTATATATAATATATATAGGAATATAAGTTGCACAAATGGTATGGGGAAAGTTGTTAGACACTAAGAATACTTTCTGGGGGGAGGAGGAGAATAAGGCATAAGTCCTGTGGCTGAACAGATATTCTTCAAGATTGATGATGTTTAGAGTGGGGGTATGAATGCATTTTTGTGCATTTGTGCTGCTCTGTGCAGAAAATCACTTTCAATCAACTTCACCTGCTGGCAAACTTGCTTATTTTATGGTCCAGAGCTCACCAACTTGGCCATAGTCACGTGAATGTCACTGTAAAGCCACATGATGGGATTCCTGTTCTTTATTTGACCCATTGGGGGAAAATCAACAGTTGTAGGAGAAGAAGAGCACACTGAAATATGGTTGTACTCTACTGTGTAGTCTTAGAGTTGAGAAATGTGAGAATTAGACTATCTGCACAGCTGAAATGATTCAGAATAGCATAGTGAGGCATTGCCAAGGCTCTGGTCTGAATGTGGGAGGTTGGAATGCCGGGCAGCTGTGTTTGCTGCTGTCACGGATGATGATCCACTATGTTGCAGGGGGCTGCGTGTTTTAAGCTCTCAAGTATTTTAGGACATTACAAAGTGGTTGAATAATTACGTTATCTTTCTGCCAGTCTGGGAAATAGAATAAACATCAACATACAAAATAGACACTGTAGATTTTGCATTTAATGATCTTGATTACCTACAACTTTTCCTTAATGCGTTTTCGTTTAACTATTAAAAAGGCAAAATTATCTACAGGTGATATATCTGATTTCTTCCTTGGTTCAAAGTTGATTTGGCCTCACATACCAAGTTTTTACTTCTAATTTGGGAGGGAAAAATAAAATCTCCTACTTTTAGTCAAAGTAGATTTCATGTTTATAATAGCTGTTAAGCTGAACTAGGTTAACAATGTTCTGTGCTCTTGAGAAGATGATTTTAAAAGTTAGCTAAACATGCCAATATATTCTGCTTTCCAAGTCTTTGTCAAATTTTCCTGTTTGCAGAATAAAATTTCAATAATTGGTACTATTGCATATATTTTAAAATATCTAAATATTTGTTGATAGATTACACAAGTCTGCACCTGCAAGTTTCCAAAATTCTGCATGTAGTACTGTATTTATGTTAGCTCAAGAAAAAACTGTGTTCTGTTTTAAATGTTATAGGCCTTAAGGCTGATTCTTGCACTTATTTCTGCTGTTAGAGAAACAAATATAGTAGAGATACTCTTTCCAGACACTTTAAAATATGCTAGGCTTTTACCATGATGGGGATACAGAGATACAGATAACCCTGCTTTTAGATAATATTTTGAACAATCCTTGTCAGAAGCTCTAAATCGCTAGCAACTATTCTAGTTTCAGTTTAAATCTAGTCTATATCAAGTAAGATCAAATACTCTCCTGTTGAAAAAGGAAAAGCTAGAAATGTGGCGATTTTATGAGATAACTACATAGATAATAATTTTGGGAAATCAAATCAGAAGCCATCTAAGCTGCACCTGATTCATATTTGTAGTTTCAAGTCTTTCAGATCCACATGCTAAAAATAATTCAAAAAGTAATTCTTCAGGGCTTGGTCAGCAGCAGTTCTGAAGTTGTATATCTTGTATTTTTATTTGGAAAAATGATTCCCTTTAGCCTTTCCTTCAAGCATCAGTGTTAAAGCTGTGTTACTTTTTTCTTTTAATATTCTCATCTCTCTGTGTGAACAAAATAACTTATAATAAACTCTTACTGTCTTGATGGTTAGAAGATGTAGTGGTGTATAGAGTAGCTGATTGTAAAATTATTATTGCCGTGCTTCAGAGAACCAGTTTGTCTTTTGACAGTCAGTAAATATGCAGGAAGATTAAAGGGAAGATGTGAGTTAGCTTTTGTGATGGAGTGCCTTTTTTCTACTGATGGTTTCAGAAGATTGTATAGTTCAGCCCTTGTTGCTTTAAAATACAGATATAACCTGATTCAACATAAAGATCCTAGCATTAAAAAAGCAGTTACCATCACATTTATGATACACAAATGAAATGCTGTATTTGTTCACATAGTAAGGGACATGGAGTTCTTAATTATACTAGATCACTCTATCAAATAATGGGATTGACATTAGAAGACACTGTATATGTTATTTGGTTGCCAGTTTTTGTTCTAAACTAAAAGTATGATGCATTCTAAAATAAAAGAAATCTGCCTGTAACTGTCCACTGAAAATGGGGTAGTTTGAAGAGAATTCTTTTAGAAAACTGCTAAATACAACATTTATTGCATGAAAAAAAATTCTTAGTGAATTTAAATAGGTAGTAGAAATTAAAACCTAAAGCCATGGAGCATGTACCAAACTTGAAATTCCAGTCTCCATAAAGGCAAAAGCCCTTCTGGTGTCTGTCTAATGATTATTTTACTATACATCGCTCTCTGAATAAAAGTAATTCATAACCAACTAGACAAAAAAAAAATCTACCTGATCTAACAAATACTTCGGTGGTTTTGTGGTCCTTGAAGACTTGCATACATTCTACCAGTGTGAAATATACAATGTTACTTGAGCAGTTCTCTACTAAGGAAGAAAAGACTATCAAATCTGTTTTGTAGCACACTGTAATGCATAGTCCCTGCATCATAATTTTTTACTAGTAATTGCTTTAATGTTGACAACCTTATCAGTAGCAAGAACTACTTTTTTAGTCTTGCAATTAAAAAAGTTCCAAACTATTAATTAAGTTAGGATAAAAAAGGGGAGGATCACATTAATTTGTAGTCAGATAGAAAGTAGAACCCCCAAATGGTTAACTTATGAACAAATATTGCAGAATAGGTATGAAGTGATAAAATATGTTTTATAGCAGTTGATAGGTCTTATGTAAAAAGTTATAGTAAATATTTTGCTATATTCTCAGTATTTAGCTGTGAAACTGAGATGAATCTGAAGTGAATAGTTCCAAGTCTCATGTGTAATAAGTTTCAAAATATTTTAATATGCAAAATCATACTCTGATAAGTTAGCGCAGACTTTTGAGCTGTAGCAGTTAATTACTACTGCATAAATTCAGCACAATCATAATATGCTTCAATAGGTAATAACAACTTGAGTTTATTATGATTACATATCATTGGAGCATTCATTGAATCATAGAATGGTTTAGGTTGGAAGGGACTTTAAATATCATCTCTTTCCAACTCCCCTGCCTTGGACAGGGACATCTTTCACTATACGAGTTTTCTCAGAGCCCCATCCAGTCAGGCCTTGAGCACTTCCAGGGCTGGGGCATTCACGACTTCTCAGGGCAACCTCTTCCAGTGCCTCACCACCTGCACAGTAAAGAATTTATTCCTAATACCTAGTCTTAAGCTTGCCATTTTGGTTTAAAGCCATTCCACCTGGTCCTATCAATACATGCTCTTGTGAAAAGTCCATCTCCAGGTCTCTTGTAGGCCCTTTTTAATACTGGAAGGTGCTATGAGATCTCTCCCAGAGCCTTCTCTCCAGATGGAACAACCCCAGCTCTCTGTCTGTCCTCTTAGGAGAGGTGGTCAATCCCTCTGACCATCTTTATGGCTTCCTCTGGACTCACTCCAGCAGGTCCATGTCCTTCCTGTGCTGGGACCCCAGAGCTGATGCAGCAGAGGGGCAGAATCCCCTCCCTGGCCCTGCTGCCCACACTGCTTTGGATGCAGCCCAGGACACGTTTGGCTTTCTGGGCTGGGAGTGCCCATGGCTGGGTCATGTTCAGCCTCTCTGCCCCCAGCAGCCCCAAATCCTTCTGGGCAGGGCTGCTCTCAGTGATTTCTCCCAGTCTGTAATCACGTCTGAGGTTGTCCTGACCCAGATGCAGCACCTTGCACTTGTTGAACTTTCATGAGTTCCTCCTGGGCCAACTCCACAAGTTTGTCCACGTGCCTTGGGATTGCATCCTGTCCTATAGTGTCACCTACACTGCTCAGCTTCATGTCATCTGCAAACTCCCTGATGATGTTCTCCACTCAGGGCATTCAGAGAATTCAGCATTTGGGGCATGCTTTCTTTTTTCTTTTTTATTTTTTAATTGTTTGTTTGTTTGTTTGTTTGTTTGTTTGTTTTGTCTTGGGGTTTTGGTTGGTTTTTTTTGTTGTTGTTCTTGTGGGCAGGTTGTTTTGTTTTACTGGTTGTTTTAGTTTAGGTTTGGTTTGGGGTTGTTTTGATAAATGTTATATAGAAAGAAAGCTTGAGAACCAAAGAGGAATTGA
This sequence comes from Nicator chloris, assembly GCA_013400495.1. NCBI lineage: Eukaryota > Metazoa > Chordata > Aves > Passeriformes > Pycnonotidae > Nicator > Nicator chloris. Next base: position 16,443 of record WAAE01017288.1, read on the forward strand.
CTATTTAAAACACTTTTGGGAAGCAATTATATGCTTGACCCTACTTGGTTAGTAGAGATAACCTCACTCTAGCTTTTCTTAACAGTTGTCATGTTTGTTTTTGATTTTGCAGAGCCCTTTGATGGGACTAATACTGCTAGAGCTGTACATGAGAAACAGAAGTATGATATGATCAGAGGTGAATTTGCACAGGTAAAAAGTATATCTCATGATTTTTCAATCACTTTGTTTTTCAAAATCGTTATACTATCTTGAAAATGCTAGTCATTAAACCTGCCTGTTTTGATGTTTTATACTTTGTATGATAAGTAATAAAAATGTATGGGTTTTTTAAAAAAAAGTGGAAAAATAATTTGTTAAAAGTATTCATTAATGTCTGCCATTAAACTTCAGGTTTACACTGAAATGGGTACTCAAAATAGTAAAAACCCTTTCTCTTAGATTTTCTTATGTGTGTAAAATTCTAACAATGGTTAATAGCTTTAAAATTACAACTTTATTTTCATTCATTATTTATTCCTATGTGAATTTGACTGGTAATAGAGAATATTTTATACTTCATACTATTCCTCTTTTTAATAAATACCACCACCAAAATAATGGAAGTTTTCTGATTTTTGATAACTTATGTAGATGGGTACTTTTCTTTAGGGAGACCACAATCATAACTTTAGAACATGAGTAGTTCAAACAGGAACTTTCACTGTCCCCGTCAGGGGAGGAGAGGACACTTTGAAACAAGCAAAAATTTAGACCTTGGTTAAATGTATTTTTTCTGAAAATTTTTTCTATCAACTCTCTTTTATGTTTGTCTCCTATCATAGGAGTTGCATTGGAATTGCAACTCAAATTCTAGTTTTCTGAGATCTCTGACTATTTTTGATGTAGTTTTGACTAGGGATTAGTGCATAGAACTGGCTTCCAGCTTTAACCAGTTAAGAATCCCCTATTAAGCTGTTCTTGGAGGTTAGTGTTTACTCCAGTTATTCTTCAAGTACCTTGAAGGCTTTTCCAGCAAAAAGTAATTCAACGCCAGATACTTGAATAGAGCAAATGCTATAAGAGACATAGTAGTCCGAAAAGGATAACATTTTCTTTGCAATTCTGTTCAGAAATGTTCATTAGTTTTTCTTTTATTTAACTATGTTAGCGTACAAAATACTGCATCATTCACATACTTGACATAAAATAATTGATTTTGTGAATCTGCTGTAGTCACATTTACGAAGTGGTTTGGGCTCTTGCGGTACTGTGAAATCAGAGTGAACTTCTCTTTTCAGAATGTTCAGTTAACAAAATTTGTTTCAAACATCTGTGGTTTTCTGAAAAATGTAAAAGCAGATGTTTGATCCGAGCTGTCTGGAAGCAATAGAGTGATACAGCCCTGAAAAAATGTCCTTTTTACCTGATACTTTAAGAATGACAGTTCTAAAAGTGCAAGTACTTTTTAATATCCTGCACTATTTTTTAAGAAGCTTAAGCAGTCTGTTTCGTCCTTGAGAGAATTGTTCTTCCTGTGGTTTTCATTACACATTGGAGTGTGAATAACTTCTGTATAAACACAGGAGGGTCACTGCAGTTCTTTGCAGGCTCATTGCATAACAGATATCCAGAAACTCACACTAGTACATAGAAGAAAGTTGAAATAACCTATTTTAGACACACAGCTAAGTTCTGGAAATGACAGTGCATAACATCATTTATCAGGGACTTTGACATGTGTGAATTTGAGACAATTATTTTGCAGCTAGAGTACCAGTGTAATGCTTAAATATTGTTAACATCTCTGTCTCCAAAAATCTAGTCTGTTCTTGAAAGACTTTACCTTCCTCATTAGTTCATTGTGTTTTGTGTCCTTTTTGGATTTTGCTTCCCTTAAAAAAATCCCCAAAACAAATGAACCAAAAAACCCCTCAACCCACAAACTTTCTTTTCATTAAGGGGAAAAAAATCAGCCCTAATTTTGTGGAACTGTGATGCTTATTGCTTATAATGATATTTAAGTTTTAATGGCAAAGATTATATAGTCCTTTTTTAAAAACCTTGTGGTTTTTTTCCTCAGGCTTGGCGGTTATTACGAGACAAGAAAGACCTGAACTGTATATTACCTTTAAAAGCAGCCAAACAGAAAAGATAAATAGCTTCTCTCATTTTCTCTTTTTTTTTTTGGATCCTGCTGAAATAAAGAACAGTGTCAAAATCAGGAGGCACTTACCCCATGGTTTTTACAACCTGTTTTTCTTTGTAAACTTTTGTTAAGGAAATGTTTATAAGGATGTGGCATATTTTATTATCAGTATTTGTTAATACAGCTGTTCATTCAAAGATATGCTTTATGAAAATGTTGTTTTCATAAAGCATATCTTTATCAAATTAACTTCTAGAAGAAACTCACAGCAAACAAGAAGAATACATCTATTTTAAGGAAAGTATGGGGATATGCTGACTTGTTTCTTGCGTGATCTGTGTAACCATTAATTCAGACAGATTTAACCATGAAAGATAGACATTCAAGGTTGAACCATGTGCAAATCTGACTGTGTCCTTAAGGCATTGTGCACTACCAACTTCTTGATGAACAGAGAGTCTGTGCTTTACATCTGCTTAATTGCAGTAAGCACTTCTGCTCAACTTAGCACTTTCCAGTTTTATTTCACTTCTACTTGGAATAACAAGCAACTGTTTATGAAAATGAAGCTAGATAATGGTTGGTAGTACTCTGAATATCAAGAACTATTATCTAAACTGGAATTTTCAAGCAACAGTTGTACTATGAAGAAGTTGAAGTAAAAAACCTCAATTCAATGCACATAAATGCTTCACATTCACATAGAGTAGGAAGGAAAATTTTTAGTGCTTCCTTTTACATATTTGAAGTAGTAGTGATGTCTTTTTTGGAGAAAAAGACCAAATCAAAATCAAATCAGTGCTAAAATAAACTGGGCTTCTTGTTTGATTTTATATAAATGTTTGTGAATTGGTCACACACTGTAAATGGAATCTAAATAAGTAATATTGAAAATTACAGCTCTTCCAAAAAAATTGCAAATCTTCTCTTAGACCTATAGCACAATTTGTGTCTCTCATATGTATTTCATATATTGAAGACCAATTGATTTTTAAGACTGTATTTACCACTGATATCCAATTCGTACTTCCAGTTTTTTTAAGTTTAATGTTTTATATGGTGTCCAGTGAAATAAAGTTTATATGTGGAAGATACGGGTTATTTTTCCAATTTATGTTATTTTGTACTGCATATTTAAAATATTTCCTATAATTAAGTAGAATAGGAAATGCCCCATGAGGTAAGACCTATGTTGCAATTTATCAAGATCTGTTATGGCTATTCTGCAGTACATCTGTGAATAGACAAAAATTGATTTATTACATTCTCTAACAAGATTGTGAAAACCCTTATAACTGTAAAATAACAAGCATTATGCCTTCTTGTGCAAACTTTTAAGTTCTAGTTTATTTAGAAGTTCTAAGTACTGTAAACTATATGCCTCATGTGAGATGACTTTCTACACACTTTGTCACAGTCTAGTCTATGTAGAATTTTGCCTTGTTTCTGCAGTTTACTTTTCTTCTGCAATTTAAACTGTCTTTCAGTTTTAATATGACTCCAGCAGTACACTGAAATGTTCTTCCTCCTTTCATATGTTCATCCTCACTGCCCTTTCTCTGTAGGATGGTAGACTTGGGTGTCAGTGAGACATTCACTTTGATTCACTTCATGTGAAATTGAAGCACAAGGTTTTAGGACAGGATGATGTCTGGATTCAAAGATGCTCTCCAAGTTCTGTGTAGATTCTGAGAAAAGAGGGTGTTGGCTATGTCTTCTTAAAAAAGATATTGGCTATATCTTTGTCTAGAAAATTTAAAACTTTCCTGACCTAGCATAAATCAGAATAAACATAAATGTTTAAAGTTGGTAAAAATATATTTTAAGTGAGCTGAATGTGAGAAACAAACCTTCATAAAAGGCATAAAACTTTCTTATGAGTTTGTATTGCATCACCTAATGTGTCAACATTTCTTACACCTTAAATTAGTGCTTCTTGTCTGAAACCACTTCTTCCTAACTGTTTGTAAAAGGCTAGTTTAAAAAATTGTGGTATCTCTGAGCTACTCTATAAAAATTGCCCTACCAATTCAGTGGTATTCTTAATACAAGTTAAGGTCTGTAACCGCAATGGCCTGCGTCTTTCAAAAGAATCCTTTTGTATTTTTTTCCTGAAATTTATGTCCTTCTGATAAGCCATGTCTATAACCAGAAATTGTAGATGGTAGTTTTCCCCAATTTTTTTGGAACAAGCCTGTTGATAGCATATTTGTTAAAAAGTGGGCTGCAGCTTTTGACAGAAAACTTCAGATACAATACCACAAAATAAATGGCTTGGGGAGAGTGAGTAGGAGCTGGACTTTGACTTTGGATTCAGTTCTGTATAGTCTGAAGTTGTTAGAGGTTTAATCTACTGGGTTATCATCTACTCTGACTGTTTTTCATCAGAGTGAAAAATTCACTAATGGCTATCATGAATAGTGTTAGGGTAGAGTTTTCACCTTTCCTCAGCTTCAAAATAAAAACTTTCACCTACTTATCCCTTGGCATACATCTTAGCAGGGATAGTTTTGTCTGAGAGCTCTTTGGTAAAAGGTATTTTTCACAGCTGACCAAGGTTTCAGTGTGTGGGCAAGATGCTGTCTTCTCTGGGAATTGTCATTGCCTTCAAATAAAACTCCTTTAGTTCATCCCTTTTATTTATTTATTTTTGTAATTATTATTCTTGACTACTCTTTTTGGCATTGGGTTTTCTTGTCTTTTTTCATCTCGTGTGTCAGAAACCACTAGTGTCTTCTCTAGGATTTCAAGAACTCTCTTTAGTCCTTCAAAACTAGATTAACAGGCTCAGAGGTGCACAGTAGGACCAAACACTGGCAAGAGCTTCACATTTGGTGACAGCAGTACAGAACTGGCATAGGCTATACATTGTGAAACTTAAAGTTTCTCTTCTAGCTCTTGCTCTCACTTATCCTGAAATGTGAATGTGTAAGTGAACTCTCAGTACCTTTAGATGTGTTGACAGTATAAGGTGTTACTTTTTAAAAATCCCTCACAAATAAATCAATATAAATCAATTTTAAGACTCACATTTGCAGGCTGATGATAAAAGGACATAAGATGATTTATATAAAACCTGAAGTTAGCATTTGTGAATACATTATATTTGTGAATTCCAAACATTTATTTGGAACTAGTGCTTTACTTGAACTTGGGTTACTGGACTTGATTCACAGTATATTTGATGTTAAATTTAAGTCCATCAGAGAATGTCACTCTTGATTTATTGTACTGTACTTGCTACTGGTTGTCCTGTATTTTGTGGGGGTTTTGGGTTTTTTTTGCCTTGTTCTCTGTAATCCTTGTGTGTTCAGATATAAATATTTCCCTTGATTTTACTGAGTATGATGTTTGTCTGAAGAGCATGAAAGAATGTGCGATTTTGGTCCATTTACACGTCAAATTCACTTGTGAGAAGTAGAGATGGAAATAAGTTGAAGGGTTTCTGGTACTTGCCTTTCTCTTGTTGTGCTGAAGACTGAATCAAAACTTGTGCAATGTGTGTATGTTTCATCTATAAGCATCTCTAGAAGACTTGTAATGCTCTACATGAAATTTAAAAATACTTCAAATTCTTTACATTTTGCTGTGTACACTGTCTATGTTCATGATGAAATGTAGAGTTTAGTTTAATATCTGTTTCAAATACACTTTCCAAAAAAATTACATTGTCACCTTGTAAATTGTGTATGTCTTGGTGTGGGTCAAGAGAGCAGAAAGGTTTTACCTGCACATACTGTTTTGAAATGTCAGGAGAATTTTAATTTAGCATACAGAGGCAGCTTGTAGTCATAAGTACATAGCTGGGTGTTTCTATGCCTACAGCACTCTTAAGGAAGAGTTTGCTGATTGATTTATAACCAGCTATTTACTTGAAGAACAATGAAAAAGAACAGCTGGGGGCATTAGAGTTATATTGTGCATAGAGTTGCTTATAGTTGAGATATCTTGGAACTTCATTACTTAGAATCAGGAGTTTAGTGCTTTTCCTCCTCTTCTAAATTTTTTTTTAAATAAAGTCATTATTTTGACTAGTACAGATTGGAAATATTTCTGTTTTGTCTGTGAAAAGCACTGTGTTTTTTGTAAAATTCAGAATAAAGGGTAAATGTGGCTTAACCTAAACTCTGCATGGTAGTATAGTTCGTCTTTGCTTTAAACTATAATTGGTTCAAGTCCACTCAAAAGGAAGTTTTAAATGTCCTGTGATTTAACACATTGATAAATCGAGGGTTTAAATACATTTCTTTTGCATGGTTAAATACCACGGTGCATTGTTATCTCTTACAGTACGATATTAACAATTAAATGTGTTTGTCAGAGGCTCATTCACTAGTTATTGTATTTGACCTTTCCAGCTCAAGCTTAAAGCACTCTGGGTGAACTCAAGGGCAGAACTTGTGAAATGTACCTTCTCTTGGGGCCACAGATAAACTCTCCTTCTGCTTCCATCTGTACCATCCACTTCAAATTTGCTAGAGGTGGCTGGGGGAAGGTCTGTTTGGCCCCCTTCCTTGCTGCTGCTGCCTGACTGCCCTGTCTGCTGTACAAGTGGCTCTGTGACAGCAGCATCAGGCAAAGGGGGAGAGCAGCTGGAGAGCTGGCCACAGGGCCACGTGTCTTGGCACTGGGTTGGTGCTAGGAGCCAGGGTAGGAACAGCAGCGACTCTGCGCTGTAACTTCACTGCCTTCTATTTAAAGACTGCCCTTAGTCAGGAGAAGTGAGTGCTACTGGGGATGACAGTTGCTGCAGGCAGCCCTGGGGAGGACAGGGTTGGGGGTAAACATCACTGGCAAGGGCCTGAGCAGGGAAGGGAATGGAGGACTCCCATGGTGCTGAGTGCGACAGGGCATCCGAGACTTCATCCTTCATAGGAGATGAAGAAGAAGAGGAAGAAGAGGAGGAGGAGGAGGAAGAGGAGGAGGAAGAGGAGGAGGAGGAGGAGGCCATGGACCCAGAGGAAGCAGAGGAGCTGACTAACAGGTATGCCTCCCCAGAGACTCATAGCCCCAGAGGGAGCTGGCAGCTCCAGCCCAAAGCATCATCCCCCAGGAGATGCCAGGATTGGAGTCCCATGCTAGTTTAGTGGCTTTTCCCCCAATTGCTGCAGACAAAAAAAAAAAAAAAAGGGAGGGGGGGAGTAGAGGGCTGTAATTTTTTTTTTTTTTTTCAGATGGGTATGGCTGTAATTAAGTTTTGTGTGGTAAGCGCCTACCCCGAGTTCCCTGAAAGCTTTTCTATTTAAAGATCCTCTGATGTGCCAGCTCAAGTGGCATCTCCTTCTACTCCTCCCTCTCTGGCTGACTCTTTGTCACATATGGATCTTAAATGCTCTGCAGATTTGCTTGCCAGGGAGAAAATGCTCAAAGATTATAATGGTGCATTAAAATTGGTTCCTTTTTACAGCCCTTTATTCCTTTCCACTTGTCCCTCCCTCTTCAGTTTCTTCTTTCCTTAAAAAGGAAAAACTCGTACATGCCTGCTATTGATGGTCATGATTTGTATGGCTGATTCTTGTGGTGGAATGGGAAATACTCTATCCCTTTGATCTCTAACTTTTTTCTCTTTTTTTAGTGTTTTTGTTTTCTTAATAACTTCCACAGAAACAGTTTATTTTCCTACTATTGCTCTCATACCATTAGGAATGTAATGAGCAAGGCTGTGGCCCAGTGGCCTGCCCAATTGACCTGCGCAGGATGCAGAGGCATCTGCAGCCTGGTCCGTGCAGGCAGACTCTGGCTGTGCCAGGGCCATTGGTTTCATAAAGAGACCACAAGGCTGACAGTCCCCCAGCACACACCAGGTCTCCAGATTTCTTCCTTGTCTTCAGTAGACTCCATGAATTTTAAGTGGATACTGTAGGAGGAACATACGATGTTAACATTGTTAGCTTTTTTCTAGAAACTAATTTTTTAAGAAATGTGTCGTACAGTTCCTAATACCTCCATGCTGTGAAGCCATCTGCATGTACCATCATTCAGTGACATTGCTGATGGTCACTGGAGAAAAAAGATGGCAAGTGGGAGGCTCTCTGCAGCCTAAACCACTCAAAGTGCTGCAGGAACAAAAGCCAAATGCGGAAATGTATCCTAGAACTGTAGGAAGACCTTCCTGCATGGGAAATAAAGAGCTAGTTTTCCACAGTGGAGGGACACCCTGGTGTGTAGTGCTGCTTTATTCCAAAGGGAGATGTTGGCTTTTCAGGCCTATACTGGCAGAGAGAGGGATTGCATGCCAGTAAAACACTGCTTCCCCTTGGCTGTATCCCTGCAAAAAAAACCAGAGACTGGTCTCTCATTGCAGAGAGCTAAAACATGATTTAGATGGATAATTTTTAATAGCATCTGCAATTAAATGGCTAATAGTAAAACTGAAATTGTAAAAGACAAGTAGAAATTGCTAAAAAGGGAGTGAAATCTATGTAGCCTCACAGTTATTTACAACTTGTACTGAGAGGATGACTTCTCCATGGCTGCCTGTTAGCAGCTCCTCACAGCTGCGTCTTGCTTCTGGCTGGCAACCTCTGCAATGCAAACTCAGGCATTGCACCTCAGCACTTATTTAAATCACAGCAAACATTCCCTTTAGCTACCAGTTATATTAAAAACAGCAGAGTTTTTCTCTGTCCTTAACTGTCTTACTAATAAACAAGTCGGAGCCTACTAGAGAGGTTTTTAACAGCTATGCTAACTGGTAACTGAGCATATTTAATTTGGTTAGTTTAATTAGGTTAAAGGAGATGTAAAATTTTGGGTTTGGCACAAATGTGGTGACTGCACTGAGCACTCGGCAATAGCTTAGGAAAGTTAAATAAAACTTTAAATAAAATGAAATAAGACTCTTCAATTGCTTAGATGTTGTCACAAATGTCAGCAGGGTTGCTGAGCTTCAAGCCTCCTCCTATGGTCAGTGCCTGGGCAGAGCTCCTGGCAAGAACAGACAGGTTGAGCGCCTGGGACATACTTACTCAAGCTGAGAGCTAATTATTTGTTGACAAACAGGTTTTTAAGCCCCCATTGCAGAAGAGAATTTTTTGAGTGCATGGGCTTTGAAAACATAGCTTAGAGGATATGTAACTAACATGCAAACTTGGCTGAAGGCAGCTTGTCCTGGACCCTGCTGCCATCAATTTATTTTTAACAACCCCAAGTTCTCTGTTCTGCTTTCCTCCTTTGAATGCAGTTGAACAGCACCTGGTTGTGCAAGTTAGCAGGAAAGTCCCCACTGGCTCCTATTTATGCCTTTCAAGCACATTAAATAGCCTCATACCTATTTATGTGGGAGTTACGGAGCAAGATTACTGCCCCAAGGTCAGGAAACACCTCTGTGAAGCAAGTAGAAGTGCCCTGTTGTTCCTCTGAGGCACCAGCCCCTGAGCTCTGACCAAACCACTCCACTTCCACACCATGCAGCAATTGCAGCAAATAAAATCCCAAAAGCTGCAGCAGAAATAATGACTTTTCCCAAAATTACAAGGCATGAATATGAAAGGCAGAAGAGTTTGGGTTTCATGTCTTTATTATCCTTATTAATGTAATGTTTAAATAAATTGCTTTCCTAGTACAATTTTTTATATAAGTAGTGAGACTAACATGCAGCATCAGAACCTATTGAAAAGGTGGGATAAGGATTTCATAACCTTGTCAGCACAAAAGCCCCACTGATCTGTATAGGACCTGTACAATATATTCTTGCCTTTGGTCATTTTACTATCTAGGATAGATGATCATGGTAGATGACTTCTGTTTCTAGCTACATGTATCAAATTAATCACCTAAACAGGGAAAATATTTTGAATACTGTGTTCTTTAAGGCAAGCACGAGTATGAAGTTAACAGGTTTTAATTTTTGTATTGGTAATGGTGAAAATTAAGTCTAACTAAGGTAAAATTGATTACTGTTTAACTGGTTTATATACCCACTGGAATATCTGTGTCTCTTACAAATGTGTGATGGATGAGCTGTTCTGACACAGTTCTGTCTTTCAGACCATTCTCAGCTGATTTCCTTCTACAGTGGGAAAGTCTCTGGATATGTCTGTGTGCAGGGTTTACATAAAAATGGCTCTGCAGCCAATTTTAAGTGTTTCCAGACAGCTTGTTTGCCTGGAATAGGTAAGGGTTCATTTTATCTGCTCATTTAGTGTTTATCTATAACCAGTAGATGGGGAGAAAAATGGGGAGAAACTCCTTGAGTTCTGGAAGTGCTTTTTGTTTGTTTTTTTTAATGAAGCAGTCCTTCTACAACATCAGAGATGTGTAAGCTTTAGAGACAAGTCTCACTTATAATGATTGATGAAAATGGGTATAAAGGGAAGCACAGTGGAGAAGACATCTTCCTGCCATGCTGCAGCATCTGGAGAGCAAAAGAGCATCCTGGCATGATAGCAGATGGGTGGTGAGAAGGAAGGGGTGGGGAGTACTGTGGATTTGTCTTCCAAAAAGAAAAGTTACCATACCCTACCCAAAGCAGAGAAAGACATGGGGAAAGCGTGTGTGATTTTAGATGCCTCTAGATGAGGCAGTGCCTGACTTGGGCCAGGGTGGAAGAGGCTGGCAGGGCTGTTTTTCTGCCACCTGCAACAGAAACATGAGCAGGGAAGGTGAGAGAGGTAGGAAGCAGAGCTGTGCAGGCCATTTCAAGCATGTCAGGACAGAGGCTTGAGCAAAAGGTAACTGAGAGCAGCTGAATGAGTCAGAATGCTGAGGTGGGGGCATTGCAGAGAGGAGGGGTGCAGCCAGCTCCCACTTGATCCTGCATGTGGGCACTCCATGTTTTGTTTCTCTGGAGCCTTTTGGGTAAAACTGAGTCCTTAATAAAGGCCTGTGTTGCAGTAGGGGTCTCAGACTTCGAGAAGTTCTCCACTGGGTATCAACAGAGTGGTTACGTAACTATAAAGTGTCCAACCCCGACTGAATTGTTTGGTACCTGTGCACCCTCTACAACATGGTGGAGAATCCAGAATACAGGAGCATGGCAGACTTCTGGGCATGGAGGTGCTATGGTTTCTTGAACAGCATCTGATCCTGCAAATGGCAATGCCACTAGGATGTGCCATGACCTGGTGTCTGGAAAATTGACTAGCACTACAGCAGGTTGTGTCCCTTCATAATAGATGAAACAAAATGTGTGAGACAAGCCCAGGTTCTGGCTTCCAGCTACTCATCATAAAACCCAACTGTGTAGATGGGCAAGCAGCTGTCTTACTGTTTTTAGATAATAGTTCCTTTGAATTTTGACATGCACGAGCCACTCCGTTGCCAGAATAGGCATCATTAACTGAAAGAAGTCAACAGTAAGTGGAAGACTGGGTTTGAAATGGTGTCTTTCTGTAGCTCCCAATTCTCTTAGCCTGAAGAAGATGGGTGAGTTGTAGCCCTGGGAAATGCAGAAGAATAGGCAGAGACCTTGCTGAGCATACTGATTGCTGTAGGGGGAAGAGGACACCATGGTAAAGGCAGAAACTCCAGATATGTACAGAATAAAACCACAAGCACAGAAAAGTGTTTCCTTCAACTGGGAAGAAGTAGGAGCTTTCAGAAAATGAGATCTTGTCAGTGCAGACTACAGACAGAGGTTGACATCTTGATCATTTTATGTGTGGTTTTCAGCTGGTGAGGAATTATGCAGCAAACAACTACACATTTTTATTATACCAGGTGTGGCAAGGTCTAATATGAAGAGGATAAAGAGAGGCTGGGGAGAATTTTTGAAAGCTGATAGGCTGGCTGCATGTATCTCTCATAGCAGTGGTGTGCACAGGTGGATAGACCCCACTCACTGTGTGAACACAACCTCTCCAGCAGCTGGGGAGGTGAAAACTCTTCCTTCATATGATACATAAAGCAACATCTGTCCAGCCTGCCAGGCTGGACTAGAAACCTGAAATCCCAGTGGACACAGCACAGAAGTCATAGTAAGAAGCAGAGGGCTGTGAGAAGCAGAAGAAGGCAAGAAGAAAAATCTAGGTTTGACCTATTGTGGCAGGAGGCACAAAACTAGTTGTCAGTGTCTCCAAGACTAACAAAAAGGTTTAAGTCAATGTCCTAGCAGTGAAATAACATGCTGATAATATACGTGCCAATAGGAATGGGTGTGAAATGTCTACACGGAAAAAAGACAGCACTGGCTTTTGCCCTGGATGTCAGTGGCTTTATTTATACATTTATGGGCTGAAACATTGCAAACATCTTTCTGCAGTGGCAGACACTTCCTCTGACTAGAGAGGGGTCTTTCAGCTACTACTGTGCAGCTTGTAAACAGTTCACAAAAGGCAGCATTTGGAAGTGCATTGGAAGTAAATGTTTGAGTTCCATGCCTCTCATTCTGGTCTTAAAAGTATAAAGCACTGTCTCCTCACACTGTAGAGGAATATGAGCTATGACAAGTTTGTGATCATGAAAATGAGATAATGATGCATATAATTCAAACTTTTTGCATAGGCAGGGCCAGGGCCAACATAACCCATTCTTATTCATTGATATCAGCTCAAGTGGGAGTGCTGCTCTGCTTTGTATGACCTTTTATTTGATAGCACCAAGTAATGCAGAAAAATAGGTTTAAAAATATAAGAATGATTTAGAAGTTGAAAAATGTGAAAAATATATTATTTTTAATATTAATTCATCTGTTATTGTGGACTGAAATAACTGAAAGCTTCCTTAGTACTATTGCTATTGATTTTTCTTTTTTTGAAAAATTGATTTTATTTTGCTGTGTCCAAGTCAATGCCAAGCCATGGAACTGGCAAAGGAAAAACTAAGAGAAAAAATGGTATAGATGTGTTCTGCTGTGCCTCTTTTTCCAACTTGTAAGTTTTCACCTATGGAGCCAGCCTTTCTAGAGAGTACTACACCAAGGCAGATAATCAGCTGTACATGCTGGGGCTTAAATCTGTTTGAGGGCTGGGTTTTGGAGGCAGGAGGGATTGGCTTACATGCACTTCTTTAGTATTGTACTCTGAGACATGCTTTGAATTGTGGGCCTTCAAGTTGTCCTGCCAGTCACCATCTCTGGGCCAGCCTCATCCCCACAACTGGGTTTAAGCCCCATCAATGGAGTTTGATACTGTGTTGTCCTGCTGTGGGATGGTCAGACTATTGTCCCATAGGGTGACTTCAGCCCTCAGTTAGCACCGAGGACGTCAGAGATGATCTGTGACTCGGTCTGCACAGACCTGGGCACAGACTAGCCCAGCACAGCCCTTCTTGTTCTGGGCTCTGGAAAGTAAATTCATGGAAAGGTAAGGGTAGCACCACCATTAGCAGCATTACATTTCTGTTTCCATTAGGTACTGAGCATTTTCACTGAGTGTCCTTTACAAAAAACTTACAGTCCAGAGAGTTTGCTTAATGAAGCAGTTATGATTTTCCACAGGATTTCTTCTCCTCCTTCAAAGACCTCTGCCTTCTGACTGGTGCTCAGTACCCTTTGGCATAGTGCCACCTGCTTCTCAGGGGTGTCCTCCTGCCTCTGCAGTCTGCAGGTATCTCTGGCACCTGTGTGGTGTGGGGCCACAGCCACTGGCAGTTGTTCAGATGGGTTCTGCTTTTCTGATCCCTGATCTGTAGCTAGGTTCCTTCACTTTAGCTGAAGTGCTATATCCTAATCAATGGAAAAGTGACCCTTCCCTCTGTTCAGTGGAAGAAGGAGGTTGTGTGGCCATAGATGTGCATTCTTCCATGGAAGTGACAGAGACTTCACTGCTTCTGCTCTACTGAAGGCTACGTCTTGTCCAGCAGATACTCTGCCTTTCTTTCCATCAGCTAAAAATGTGATTTCCATAAATGAACTAATGAACTGCTGTCTACTCAGGAAATATTGGAGTTGGGTTTTGATTACCTTTTCTGTGCTTTTTTTTTTAGTAAATATTGCAACCCTAAAAATACTAAACCCTCCACACATTGTGTCTTTTGCTAATCTTTACACTCTTAATTTGAAGAATTTGAAGAATATGAAGTTTTCTTTTCTAAAGCTTCTCAGAAAAACTTTTTTCCAGCCTTTTTACCATTTTAGCTGAGAGATTTGGTTGGAGCACATGATAGTGTATTGATTACACATCATAAGGTTTAAAACTATATTTATGAAACATTGCAATTTCATTTGGGGACGTGCCAGTATATTTTAATTGTTGGATGTATTCTAAATTACTTTGTTAAGTATCTAGAGTGCTTAGAGGATAAAATATATGAGAAGACAGTAACAAACAAGTGGATAGACTCTCTACTGCTTTGAGCATTGTATAATCATTCACACATGAGCAAAGCAAATGTGGGTTCTATTAAAACACTGACAGTATCTTTGAAGTGTTTAATGAAAGGTTTCTTTTACACTGTGAGATAAACACATGCTGGAGAATAGCCCCAGTATCAGCTCAATCTCACACTGGCAAAACAAGGTCAGACCAAAGACTGTTCTTCCTGCATTGTCAAGATAATTTAAACACCTCCCCTTCAGTGAACTAACCTTGTAACATGCAGTTTTACACAAACGCATCTAAAATATAGTTGTGAGATGAAATATGACTTTTCTTATACTTGAACTTAAAAATTTATGCTTATGACAAGTTTGTCATATGTAGTATTTTTACAACTTTGAAAGCCATTTTTGTTTTAATGAAGAAATTCAGCTTTTCCTTGCAATAATTTAATTTGTTGTGTGTTTTTACAGCTTTCTTTTGTTATTTGTTCTTTTGTTTGTAGTTTGAAAGATCTTATCCAAAGTGACGATGTGAAACCCAAGCTGCAGTACATCATGACTAACCCTTCCTTTTCTATGGTAACATGCCAAAGTGAAGACAGTGGAATAACCTGGGAAACCAGCTCGAGCAGATGTTCTACTCCCTGGACCTCAGAAACTAGTACAGCTTCTGATCTTTACAGTATGGAAAGTTCACCAGTAGGTTCTCCTCCAGGAAAAGTTATCTTTATTATGGATGAAGGCAAGATCGTTCGGAAAAGGACACGCAAATCTTCAAGTAGGGTGCCAATGGCTACAAGACCAAAGGGAGGCCAGTGCAATAAAAAACGTGACTCTTCTGGAATGCAGAGGCAAGAACCAAGAACTATTCTAGGAGATGTCCAAGCCTCCATGTTGAATGTAGAGCAGGTGGAAGCACAAGACAAAGATGAGGAGATGTTGGACAACAAAGAAGATCTAGAGAATATCAGAGAGGAGCCCGTAAAACGTGCTCCAATAAGATCCATATTTAGGGAGAGCAGACTGAGAAAAGTTGGTCCAATTCTTGGAGGACCAGTACAAGCTAGAATCCAGCTGTTCAACTCAATTTTTGGAGGGACTGGGCCAGCCCCTGAAACATTGGAGAAAAACAGAATCCAGAGAAGTAGCTCAGGAGATTCTGAAAAGTTCCTTGAAACATCAGTAAGAGAAAGATCACAGAAGTTCGGTTCACTCTCAGAAGCAATACATCCAAAACATTTTCAGGGAGCAAGAAGTAAAATTCTTGAAACACCTTCAGAGAGAAGAAGGAAGCAAAGACAACAACTCACAGAACAAGCAAATCTAAGCTTTTCTTCACCAACACCACCTCTTGAAAAACAGCTTACTAAGAAAAATTATGTTTCATCTGAAAATATTGAACCTTATAAAATGAAAGAGTCAACTCTTCAACATGAAGAAAGAAAAGAAAGACAACCTCTTTGTGAGACTCCAAATCAGGTTTCAGGGCATTTGCTTAAGAATGAAGAAGAAGGCAGGAAACAGCAAAGTCATTCAGCTGCAGCCAGAACATCAATAACAAAATCAACAACCTCCGCATCACTCAAGTCTGACGAGAAACAAGTGCTGCTTCCCTCAGCAGAAAGTGCAAACAAGAAGCCAGACCAATCCCTCCTCACAGCATCAGATCATCTGGATGAAGTGAAGAAGCAGGAAGTTCAGCCCAATTCTGCACCACAGTCTGTATTAGCAGATTTTATTAGTGAATTGGATAGACCAAGTTCCCATCATATTTTGCCTGCAGAATCTATGTCAGAACATCCTGAGAGGGAAACAGAGAAGTCTTACTTACCTGATGTTCCATCAGCTAAATCCAAATATTCCACTTCAGCTGAAGTAAGACAGGAAGATATTATTCCTCAGTCATCAGAAACTGCACAGTTTGAGTCTGAACATGTACTTCTACCATATTCTGGAAATGAATCAGAGAAGCAAGACACCAAGGGTCCATCATCAACAACTGCAGTGTCAGAGTCAGTGACTTCAGGTCTAATGTATTCAGCTGGAAGAGAAGAGGGTCAAAAGACGTCATCATCAGAAACTCAAAATGTTCATTTGGAGAACCAAACAAAGTCTGAACAAGACTTTTCGCTTCAGGAAACAGAGAAGCAAGGAATTAAATTAAAACCACCAATTCCTGATAATCTAGATTCCAAATATTTCAGCATTTCATATCCTGTTCATACAGAAGCAGAAGAAACACAGAAAACTTCAGCTATAAATAAAGCAGTAGATTTTGATCACTCTGATTTTTCCATTGAAGAAAACAAACAAGCAGAAGGTGGGCAAATGGAGATGGAACATCCAGACCTCTCATATTGCACTGAAGGAACTGGAGAATCAGAGACAACACAGATGGAGACAGAACATCTGGACTTCTCTTCTCCCAAGGAAGAAACAGAGGAATTGAAAGGTAAACAGATGGAGATGGAGCATCCAGACTTCTCTTTTTCCAGGGAAGAAATAGAGGAACCAGGAAGTGTGCAGTTAGAGACAGAACTTCCAGATTTCTCATACTCCGAGGAAGAAACAGAGGGATCAGAGAGTGTAGTACTGGATACAGACTATCCAGAACTGCTTTTTTCCACAAAAGAAACGGAGAAATCAGGGAGATCACCACTGGAGATGGAACATCCAGAGTTTTCTTCCAAGGAAGAAACAAAAGAACCAGAGAGTGCACAGCTGGAGATGGAGCATCCAGACTTTTCTTTTTCCAGGGAAGAAGTGGAAGAATCAGACAGTGCACAGCTGGAGACAGAGCACTCAGATCTGTCATATTCCAGAGAAGAAATGGTAGAATCAGAGAGTGCACAGCTGGAGATGGGTCATCCAGACTCTTCTTTAACCAAGGAAGTAGTCAAGGAAATGCAAAGTGCACAGCTGGAAAAAGAACATCAGGTTTTGCCTTCCAGGGAAGAAACAGAAAACCAAGCATTCAGTCCTTTTGAACTGGAACAGTCTTATTCCCCTGAAAAAGAAAAACAAGAAGAAAAAGAAGAGCTTGCACTGGTACATTCAGATTTATCATGTTTGATGGAGGAAGCAGGCAAAGAAAACACTACAGAACTCCAGCTGGTACATCCAGATATATTTGATTCCACCAGAAGGGCTGAGATACAACAAACTGGGTATCTGGAAACAGCATTTTCAGATTTACCATATCCCATGAATAAGACAAAGGAGCAAGAACTGTCACAAACTGACAAAGGAGAACAGCCACAGCCTATAAAGCAGGATTTGCAATCTGGAGGTAAGCTGGATTCGTCTGCCATGGCAACGCAAGGAGAAACTACTCAACTGCAGTCAGAGCATCCAGTTTGGCCACATTCTACCAGAAAAGAACAGGAACATAAAACTTCACAGCTGAAGGCGAAACAGCCAGAGACAACATCTTCCACTGGCAAAACAGAACATCAAAAATTGCAACCAAAGCTGGAACAAACTGATTCACTGTATTCTCAGGGAGAAATGGTACAAGAACCTGTACAGAGAAACTTAGAAAGTCCAGAGCCAGGTTTCACTAGTGAAGCAGAGCAACATGAAAATGTACAAGTAGTTTCAGAAAAGAGGGATTTCTCATTTATCACTGGAGAAGTGATGCAAAAAGGAGTGGAGTCAGGAACTTTGCAGTCACAATTGACTGACGGAGCAGAGCCCTGGGAAATGACACAAATAGAGCAGGAGCAGTCTTTTCCTTCCTGTTCCACTGCTGGTAGTCAGCAACAGGAAACACCACCACTGAATGTGCCCCAGCTAGATGTTTCATGGTCTTTTGGCAGAATGGAACAAGATACAGTACAAATAGTGGTGAAACAGCAGGAAATAGACCAACGAGAAGCTGTGCAAATGGAAACAGAGTATTCAGGTATTTCAGA
>WAAE01017289.1:0-182179 GCA_013400495.1 Nicator chloris
GAGTATTCATATTCCTTTAAGAATCCTTACAATTAAATTGGAGGAGAGTGGAACAGCATGTCCATATGCAAGTGTAAGTTTTAATTAGATTGTTCTTTGCTGAAAGGGTATGCATGCTGTGTCCAGGCTTAGAAAGGGCATGGGCTGCCAGGCCAAATAGTATTGGGGATATATTTCTGAATCCCTGCCTACAGCTAAAAGAGATTGGTTTTTTCACCTAGATGTTGTCCAACTTTCACTGCCTTTGAAAACTCAGGCCTTAAAGCCTAATTAACCTTTTGTTTTACTTTGGTTTTGCAATCAAAAGTCTACATAGGCTTCATCAACCAAGGAGTATTAGTGTGATTAATAACCAGATCATTATTTTTTTTCCTTTCAAGTGAGTGAACTAACGTAATCAAGCATTCTTCTCTCTAATGTGTAAGTAGGACCACAAAGAGCCATCTGTGGGTATGTTAATTCAAGCAGTTTAGTGTAATTACTATCAAGAAAGCTTCCCCCCCTCCGTAATTATCTTTTCAATGGGGTGATTTATTACATGTACACACATGGATGCCCTAAGGCTCTCATTAGAGCCAAAATACAGCTTATCAGTGTTGCAACTTCTTTGTCAGAATCCACATGCAATGCTAATTTCTGGTTCCCTGCTTAGAGTTATACTTACTGTTTCCTTAGTCTGCTAATGGTTTTCTTGGAAAACTGAAATAGAATGGAAAAAACAGCTGGGGAAAAGGTTGGATTCATTTTTCAGGAAACTAACATATTGCCAACAGAGCACTTTAGAAATCTTATCTTGAAGAACTGGAAAAATACCTGAACACTTGTTGTTTTGCAATGAAGTAAAAAGCGCATGGAAGTTCTTGGAAAGTCCTTGCATTCTTAAAATTAAATGTTTATGAGCTTGCAGAAACTAGTACATGTATGTTGCTAGATCAAATTCTATAATCACATGCTTGGGGGACTTGAAGCACTTTTCCCTTGGCTTCATCATGATTTAAGATAAATTTTCAAGGTATACTCCTCCCTCCTACATTTGTCCCTAAAATGCGGTAATCAATCTGTTTTCTCTGCATGTTGCATATTTATTTCAGTACTTTTAAGTAATAAAAGAGCTTCGTTAATAAGAAACGCTGTTTAACGTTACTTAGTTACTAAGTCAACAACCATCTTTCAAAGAAGTTCTTTTGTGATGATCCTAGTGAGAAATAAATATATCTCCAGAAACTGGGCTGGGTTGCTGTTTGGACACTGATTATGTGTTTGAGAAGTGTGGCTCTGCAAACTTGCGTTCCAGTAAATTCCACGCAAAAGCACAAAATGAGTTGGACTGATTTCTTCTGCTGCTATTCTCCTAGCTCACAGAAATCAGTGGGTCATTTCTTAGAACATTTCTTAGTTTTTTCTGTAATCTTGAAAAACATTGCAATAGTTTATTTAGCACAAAGCCTTGATTTTTGTTTCTTTTACCTCTCATTCTCACTAATAAGTTATTATTGAAACAACCAACTATAATGGAGGCAGTAAAATTGGGATATTCTATTTTTCTTAGAGGATATTAATAGTGGTTAATGTAGCTATAGCAGAAACAGTTGGAACAATATTTTCTGTGGTGTTAGTAGGTAATTGATTGTGATTGATTTTCATGAGGAGAATAAAAAGTGATGCCTGCATATTGAGTCAATTTGGAGATCAGTCAGATGGCACTTGCAGTGAAGCCTAATATGTAACTTACCAGAATGTATCAAATTGTCGCAGTTGACATAAATTATATGTTCCAGTCCAAATTTACAGGGTGATTTATTATGCGTATTAAAACACTTACAGCATGAAAACATCTATCAAGGCAGATATTACTAAATAACATTTAATTACTGACCACTAGGTCATTTTTAATTAAGAAGTTGCCTAAATACTTTGGCAAATCCTAATTACTATATAATTGATCTAGACAGCTTTCTTTGCTTAAATGCAGCAGTGTGTTTTAAGGGTGCATAGGTCTTACTGAAAGGCAAGTTGTTCTCTTTGCAGCAGAAGGGGGCAAATATTTTCCATTTGGTTTTGTTACTTAGTAATGTAAAGTCAGTCAGGTTTTGATAAGCATAGAGATAGGATTTCGGAGGTAACTGTAGAAGTCCGCCTTCAGAAATTTATCTTTCCACAGTGCTTAGGCCTGTAATCAGCTATTGAGATTGCTTGTGTCCTCCAGCACCAGCCACTTGGGACAGAGGGAGTGAGAAGGGCTGCAGTACTTTTCTAGCCACAAGTTTATTCTGAATAGTTCAGCGAAGTTACCAGGGCTCTGGTGGTCTGACTAGAAATCCCTGCTTCTAGAAGTTCCTATTCCTGGTCCAAATTTTATAAGAACCTTCTGGATATCATGACTGTCTTAGCTGAAAGCAGTTGCATATTTTGTTTTTTATGCCTTGTTGTGTGTTGTATTAAAAATTGTGAAATTATACCTTGTTTTATTCTCGTGCATGTAATGTGACTTTGAAAATCAGGCTTGTTCATTGGTTTTTGAGCCATATTAATTCATGTAATCAAAAATCACCTACCAAATTTGTAATATAGCAAACTCAACGATACAAGGGAGATCTATTGTTTCAAAAGAGGGATTATTTTTTTAGTTAATACTAAATCACTTAACATTCTTCAGCCTGTTTATGAAAATTTTAAATGCCTTTTTTAGTTACTTCAGCATGAAATAGTAATAAAATCAAAGCCCAGTTCTGTTTTGATAGTGGAACCTATCGTTTCCAAGCTATCAGTCTCCTGAAAAGAAATTTGACTGGATTATTTTACATCAATAGTAGCAGTGGTTTCTTTCAAAAAACAAAGGCTTTTTTTTCTTTGCATTTGCATTGTTCAAAATTCTTGCAGTAACCCCTTTTTGAACTCATAGACTGCTTTTCTTGAGTAAAAATGTTTTCTTCAAAATGAATAGATAGATTTAAATAACGTAATATTGGAAGGTTGCAGAACACAATAATAAAAACGTGCATTCAGTTGTAGAACTTTAAGATAATACTTAAATGTGGTCAAAATTTCCAAGCAGCGATGATTTTAATGAGCGTAAATTCAATGTGCTAAGCCTGGAAATGAAAGGATGAATTTAATTTTATAGGAATGTTTCAAATTCCTGCACGTCTGTGACCAAATATGGGCATTGCTCACTATCCGAAAAGGGTGGGCAGTGGACTTGCTCCGTGTGTCCGAATGACCTACTAGGCTGAAGGCAGAGAAGGCAGCTTTACACCACCTCAGCGTTCCTGCATCAGACCTCAACATATATCAAGCTGTGCTTGCCAGCTGGGCCTGGGTGGTCTGAGAAGCTGCTGTAGTGGTTAGCACAGCCAAAACACAGTGAGCTTCTCTTCCTAAATAGCCTTACAGCTGGAAGCTGCCAGAGGGAAACACTGCAGAGCTGATGCTCAGCCATCAGCTTTTGTAGGGTGCTCTGTAGCAGAGCAGTTCTCTGCTGATCAGCAGTCCTCCTGCACCACTTTGCTTGGCTGTAGCAGCCATCACCTTCAGGTTGTGTTGGCCTGTTAATGTGTAGAACAGAAGCAGGCCGTGAGGCATTTCCATATTTGCTTGCTGAAGCTTCTAGTAAAGTATTTCAGTAAAAGGGGAAATTAAAGGGGCTTTATGATGTAGTAAATAACTTGGCATGTTTTACAGTAACCAAGCAAAGCGTATTCTTTCAACAGTAAGTGACAGGAACAGATCTCGTTTTAAGCAGGCACAGGAATTTTTCCTAGGGTTGGATGTTTACACTTAGCATGGTTTGTTATTCTTGGATGAAGGATACTCAGGCTGCGTTAAATGTCATTAATCCTGGAATAAAGCTGAAATGATTCACTTCCTGGATGTGATTGAATTAGGTATAACATTGCTCAAGGAAATGTGAGAGAAGTTGCTTGTAGGTTTCCACTGAGGAACCAAAGTACTGTTGAACAGCAGCTCATGCAGTCACAAACACTGTTTTAATCTAATTTAAAAGCCAGTGTAGAATTAGAAAATGCAAGCACAATATTGGAAGTCAAGACCTTCTGCAGCATGTCCTCCCCTCCAGCACAGAGTTCTGTGCGTTGTCGTTCAGTTGAGAAAGAGGCTCTACTACATTGTACTTTTCTGTACATAAATACATCAGTGAGAGGGAAGCCTTCCTTTAGGTGTGAAAATGTTTGTCACTGACATTTAAGTACCTTAGGACAGAATTTAAGTTCTGATTGATGCATTTCTTTTTCAGTCGTCTCAATTCCCCAGTGTGCAGTGTATGGAAGAGAGCTGAACAAGCAAATCCATACTTGAGGAAATACAGGTGGAGATGTTGAAAAAATCACTGAGGGTTTTGATTTTTGGGCAAGCAAGAACTGTTTAGAGAAGAGTAACAGATAAGGGTCGGGTTGTTTTTCAGAAGCTTCCTGCATTTTTTTATTTCTTCTGGAGTATTCAGTCATTCTCTAAATAACACATATTAGAAGAAAATAGGTGACATTAACTGTTGCCTGCACTTAGACTGAACAAAATTTAGTTTAGTATTATGATAGCCCATGCAAATGTCTGTGTGTTGTCATGAGTAAAAACAGTTCTTCATCTGATTGTGTTAAATATATGTGGACCAAGGTTCTGGTAAAGTGCTTTGGGGTATTTCTAATATGAAACCCTGATGATCGCCTTACAGTGGACAAAAATCCAAATAAAATTCCTTTGTGAACATTCATAGAAAGCAAGCAAAAAAAACATAAGCAAAGTAAAGTTTCTTTTTGTTATCTCACTTATCCATTCATTTCCATCTTTTATCTTCTAATAATGGATGCAAAGTTCTTTGAAGATGAATCTGGTTTTGGGCTTAGTAAAGTTATATAATTATTATGGTTTATAACAAGTTCAATGTTACTATGTGCTTGCTTGTTTAAATGAACACCATCTTACATTGTTCCTACCTTTCTGCTTTGCTTGGTTGGTTTTGAGGGTTGTTTTTTTCTCATTGTTGTTGATTTTTTCAAGTCACAAAGATATTACTGTGTTCATAGTCATACTCTCCACATGAGCAGACAGGCATGCAGTTAGAAAATGGCTGTTATAGCTTGCTTTTTTTCACCAGGAAATTCAGTGGCAGTGAGTCATTAACACATTGCATTTTCTGAGAGCAGGCTGACCTGGCACCCAGAGGACCTATAAAAATGTGTGGGGAGGTATCAAACACCAACTGTTGTTGTTAGGAGAGCCTGTTTTAAATTCTCCTCAGTGGGATAGATTAGCAGCAGTTTGGTTACAGTGTCTGGGTCATTTGAAGCTGGGATAGCCGTGCTGGCTCTGGAGAGCACGGTGGCTGACCTCAACATATATCAAGCTGTGCTTAGCAAAGGGTGTAGGAGGAGCTGAGACTCAGCAGACTTATCTGTACAGTGCTGCAGCATCACTGTTAAGACCCTGGTTGTGGCAAAGCTTCTGTGTATTTGTGTGGACTTGTGAGAGCAGAGTCACCAGCAGGGCCGCTGGGATGGCATTTGGCTGCCCCTGCCATATCAACTGATTGTAAGGATGAGTCAAACTTTCATGGGGGTGGACTACCAAATCTAGGGACACAGTGTGCCAAAGACCAGTTCCACATATTTGGCATGGATAATACTAGAGGGTCAGACTGTCAGTCAGTGCAGAATTAACAATGCTTCTTTCATGCCAGTGGGGTTATACCCATTTATTAGCACTGAGTAAGGGCCAGGTTATTCATATTATCAAACACCAATTGTTAAAAAATCAGTGCTTGATTTACGAGTTCTGTATAAATTCTAAATGACAGTGCTTACTGTGAGAGTTGTTTATGGAGCCATGTGAGGTGCTGTGTGGAATATCTCCTTGTTTAAATGATTTTTTTTCTGTATCACTAGCACGGAGGCTTTTTACCAATGGAACTTCATTACTCTGCTTTTCTCAAAAACTGAAAGTCTATATTGAGTTGGTCTTTAGAAAGCTTTATTTGCATATGATCGGTTTTATAGTGCTGCTACCTAGCCCTTAGTATTTTCTCTGGGTAGATGAAGGCATTTGAGAGAATTACTCCTCAAGCATGCCATCAATTTGTACTTCTGCACAAGAGATTATTCAGACATTTTCCTCTTGTTTTTACAATGGAGCAAATGAATTCCTATACTAATGTAAAATTGAAATATTTTTTATTTCCATATACCAGAAATGGAGGGCTAAGAAAAAAAGTCTGGTAATCTTGAATCAGATTTCCTTTCCAGCTGCCTGAACAAGTCAATTCCAATGCAATTTGCACAGCTGGGCAGGCTGGCAGGTGATAGGAAACATTTTAGATAGGTGGCCTTTTACCAGAGTCTGAAATGAAGTGAAGTAGGTAGTAAATCTGGGAGGAATTTTTTTCTTCACAAGTTGTTAAATAAACACTATTTGTATGTATATGTCTTTTGAAATTTGGAAGTTTTGGTTGTTTTGGGAGGTTTTTTTATCAACTTCTGGCTTGTTTCTGTGGAATCCCTAGACAAGCTTGTGTCATTCAGGATAGAGCATCAGCTCAGTAATTCCATGAGCTCATTAAGTAGACATGACCAGGAAAAGAGGCATTACAATATACTGTGATTAAGTTATGCTGAGGCACTGGAACATGCACAATGAAGTTAACTTTAAAAATTGGACAAATTTAGCAAGAGGAATATCCACATCAGGAACTCCAGAAGGAATGTGAGTTGGTATTTACATATATGTATAAGCTGGTACTTAAATGTAGCAGTGCCCATCTTAAACAGCAATAGCAGAGCTCATGTGAATGGGGAATTATGTTTTTAGTACAAGACATATAAAAATGTTCATCTGTAAAGAGATTGAATACAGAGGCAATAATGACAGCATCTGTGAATGTTCCCTGCAGAATTGTTGAATCATTTGGAAAGAAGGATGACTGTGTATTCATGAATTATAGGAAGATCCCATGTATCCACAAATCAGCCACTGTAGTAAATAATGCCTTGGAACATTCATACTTCTAATATTCAAATAATAAAGTTTATCCGTATATAGGTTTTTAACATTCCTTAAAATGAAGGTGGATGCAAATGAGTAAAGTTATCATCTAATAAGTGAAGAATGCATCATTAATGATTTTTAACATTGAAAATACAAATGCACTTACATTAAGCTATGTAATTACTTACCTTGCTTAAAAACATGTAGGAGGGTAGAATTATTCTCCTAGATAGAAATAAAAAGTGCCATCCATTTCATGCTGACTTATAAGTAAGTAGCAATGTATTTTAATGGTTAATAAACAAGAGACTTAGTCTTTTTATTGAAAATAAGAATTATAAAATCCGAGTCAAATTGTAAGTGTTTAAAATAAGCTGTCTTCTTTGCTGATGGAAAACTTAAATGCTGTTTTCATTAGACAAAGCATTTCTGCTAATTCTAATTCCAGAAAAAGTAATCAAAAAAGTGATGTATTATGTATGTCGCTTGGCAGATACCTTCAAATTTCCTCCAGTTGTATATGTTAATTTTCCTGTAGGAAAAACATATACTGAGAATTTGGAAAGGGAAAAATTTGTTTAAAAATGTCTACGTATTACAATGTAGGAAGTAGAGAAATTATTTTCAGTATGTGTATCGATTTCTCCTGTGTTTTTCTGCTTCCTCCAAAATCTGTACATGGTTTTTATGCATAAGCGTGTGTGTAATTTCTGTATTTGTGTAATTGTGTTGAGGATTTTAATTTCAAAATGAACCCAGATACTGACATTTTTCCGGTACACAGAGTAAAAGGTACTGTCTCTAACTTATTTCTGACATCAGAGAAAACACTTTATCAAAGCAATAGAGGGTTCTTGAGTGTTCCAGTATTTTCTTTGTATTAACTTCTAGATATTTCAGAATATTTTTTTTTCCATCAGGTCCTAGTTGAGCGTAATTTTAGAAAACGGAGCATCAGTAATATGTCCTTTCCTCGCAACAACTTTACAGCAGCATCACTATGTCTATTTAGGGATGTTTCAGTAATGTCTTTAGTTTGCTAACTGTTAAGATTTAAGTTCATTTCTTTAATACTCAGAAATCATAATGGTATTGTGTAGATGCCTTCGATCATATTTTGAGATTTCAGGGTAAAAGCAAGAACCTAGTCTTTTAGCCTAGTCTCAGGGTAAAAGCAAGAACCTAAGACAAAGAAACTTAAGAAACTGATAAAATTCAAGTGCATCTGAAAATGTCTAGCTTGATAAATATTCTTTATTAATGCAATCCTTAAATAAGATACTCCTGTTCTTATATGGGATGTCATCCTGCTTAAACACTGGACAGGACAAAAAGTAGACTGCTGTACAAAAATATTTCAGCTGTTTTTTCTGCTCTTTTCTTATACCATTCTCCTTCTTAAATAGCCCACTCCCTCTGAGGTCAGAAAGTCATGTAGTCTGGGAATTTCACTTGAAAATTCCTTTGAGGCAGAGCTGATCCTTTGTAATTCGTGTGGTTTCCATCACATTTCATCCAAAGTTCTAGGATATAAATTACTACTCCTTGTCACACACAGCTAAGTGCATAGAAGTGAAGTTTATCCAGGTGGTGTCAAGATTCTGTATTAGGTGTAGCACTGGAAGAGCTGAGGGATAAGCTCCACACTGACTATTTGGAAAAAAAATGTGGCTGATATGGCAACTGCCAGAGTCTGGTGTACTGTGCAGTCTTGTGTTATGGGAGCCAAACTTAGGGAGAAAAATGAAGAAGAAAGAATCTTTCTATAGGTTTCCAAATGCAAACTTTGGCACGTCTGTTATATTTTGTATATTCAACCTCTTACCCTCAGTGATGGTGTTGAATTAGGAAGCAACATACAATGAGGTCAAATAAAATGAGGTTGGTATTATAAAAGCTAAAAGAAAAGATAATAAATATTATACATTTTAGATAAGTGACCACTAATACCTGATTTTCAAAGAACTAGCTGGAATTTCTAACTTCCTCATGAGGTTTGTTTACCCAGCAAGGCAGGTGTTTTTTCCTAGCCTTAAGGATAGGGAGGAAAAGTCTGATGGAAAAATAATAGATGTAAATATTTTAAAGTAGGTCTATTTCAATCTACTCTCTCAAATTTTCTGAAAGAGGAGACCTCAATTTATGACACAGATAATTATGGATTAGAGGATTTTTTAATTTTATTTTTGTTACTATTTTGACATTTGGATTATCAATGCAAACTATGTTGTTTGTGTGCCATGAAAAAAAAAACATAGTTTGGCTGATTTAGTTACAGATGGTATCCAGATGATTGTTAGACAGGTCCTGTTTTAACAATAGATGCAACCACGAGTTTGATACAGACCTGAGGCTTAATGCTTGGGTAATGGGAAGATTGTTCAGTCAGACCCTGAAAGCAACACTTGCACAGGTGGCCTAGGAACAGCAAACTTTATTAAAGCAGTTCACAGAATCACAGAACATGCAGAGTTGGAGGGGATCCAAGGAGCCCAACTCCTGATCCTCCACAGCACCTTCCCCAGGAATCACACCAGGTGCCCAAGAGTGTTCTACAAATGCTTCTCGAACTCTGTCAGGCTGGTGCTGTGACCACTTCCCTGGGAAGTTATTCCAGTGCCCAGCAACCCTCTGGGTGAAGGACCTTTTCCTAATATCCATCCTAAATCTGCCCTGACACAGCTTCAGGCCATTCCCTCAGGTCCTGTCACTGATCACCACAGAGAAGAGATCAGTGCCTGCCCCTTCTCTTGCCCTCATGAGGAAGTTGTGACTGCAGTGAGGTCTCCCCTCAGTCTTCTCCAGGCTGAGCAGACCAAGTGATCTCAGCTGCTACTCGTATGGCTTCCTCTCTAGGCCCTTCATCATCCTTGTTGCTGTGCTTTGGACACTGTCTTGGAGCTTAATGTCTTTTTTATATTGTGGCACCCAAACCTGCCCCCAGCACTGGAGGTGAGGCTGCCCCAGTGCAGAGCAGAGCAGGACAATCCCCTCCTTTGCCTGGCTGGCCATGCTGTGCCTGGTGCACCCCAGGACAGGGTTGGNTGGTGAGATGGGTCCAGTCTTTTCCTCTGGGAATCCAGTGGAAACAGGCTGCCTTCGTGTTCTGACTCTCAGATTTTTATCCAGGTAGGAATGCTTGGCTCCTCCCTCTGGGTGGAGCATCTCACAATGGTATGATGTAATTTTATCCGTCATGCAGTGAGACTCAATGGCCCATTAACAGAAGATATCCCCCTGGAGAGAGGCTGGGTCATGGAAAAGGGGTAGAGAACGCTGCCCCACCTGGTTTTAACAGATGGCAATAGAATACATACTTTTGGTTACATCTTGCATTGCAACCTAAGACATAGGTTCAACGTAATTGTTAAGAAGTTGTATTGCCATTGTTACAATTCTTTCTGTGTCAGGTGTGTTCTGTGCTCCCTGAAGCATATTCTTGCCATCAAGTTCCTTTGGGCTACAGATGGTATTTTTGCATTGTGCTTCTTTCAGCAACACGAACCACTGAGCACTCTTAAAGGTGAATACTAGTAAAAACCCTATTAAATGTGGCAAGCGGTGTTCCACCCTTTGTAAAATACACTAGATTGTTTGAAACTTGTTTCTGGGAATGTTCTTGTGAGCTGTGTTGAGCTGTGCCTGCAATCATCTAGTCAGGAGAAGAAGGGTTGATAAGCCGGTCAAAGTGTATTTGTTTTTCTAATTCAGAGTACTTAAGAATGATGTATAAATAGATGTTTCTGTTATGTTCCCAGCAGTGTTTTAAAAGGTTATAAATCACATGTCAGTATGGGAAAAAGTGTTGATTAGAGTGTTAACTTGTAACAGCTATCCTTCATATATTTGAAAAAAAAGAGAGAACTTCTGAAGAAAGAGAAGTATTAATACATGTTTCAGCATCTGATTTTTTTCAATTTCCCCACAGATATCAATGAGTGTCAATTACAGGGAGTATGCCCTAATGGTGAGTGCTTGAATACCATGGGCAGCTACAGATGTACCTGCAAAATGGGATTTGTGCCAGATCCTACCCTCTCAAGATGCATACGTAAGTTATACTACTAATCAAAGTACCAAATTAAATACTTAGTTACATTTCACATGAAGATTTATTTGACTGGGCCCAACTATTCTAATCTGTCACCTTTGTTTTTCTGTGCCCAACTCATATTCTCAGTTTATTCACTTTATTTAGTCAGTCTCAGTGCTCCTGCCTCTTTTCTGTTTCTTTGTCCTGGAAACCTTAGTCCCCACCAGTGGCTGCCCAGGATCCTTGCTGTCTTTTCCTGATTTTCTTGTCACCAAATCTTCAAGGCTATCTCCACACACATTCAGTCTTTTTCAGTAGCCTAGAGTTTCCACTTTTTTTTTTTTTTTTTACTCCCCTCAGTGCTAGTTTCAGCCAAAATCACCTCTGTCCTGCTCTCCCCTTTTCCACCTCTGCAGCTTTGATCTGGGTTGTTTCCATTAATAAACATTTAACCCAGTATGATCTTTGGCATATTTTCCTTCTAATTAAGAAGAATTAAAAATTAAGAAATAATTAGGAGAAAGAAAAGGTTGTGAATGACGTGAATGCAAATATTTCCCTCTATTAGTTGGCTTCTACTTTGGTTACGATCAATTATCTCTGCAAGAAGAAAAGACAATGTAAAGAACAACTAAATTTTTCACCTTTTTTTGGACAAAGGATATGTACAAGTGAAAAATAGCTATAATCCTAAGATCTTTCTTTGAGCTATCTTTACATTTATAAAATGAAGTATAGTCTCAAGTCATAAGTGGGTTCTTTCTGGGTTTTTTTCCCAGCATAACTATCTTATGCTACTAGTTAACGACACTCAGTTGCTGAGAGTTTCTCAGCAGTTTGAAGAACTTCATACTGCTTTTCAGTTGTACACCAGAAGAAAGGAGTTGGTTGCAGGGTTTTGCTTTTGCTTTTCCATGTCGTGTTGAAAATCAGGTAGTCTTTGTATTTTTTGAGTTATGTGAACATGTTACCCAGAACTGTTGACTTTATGTTAATGTGGATGCATAAATTAGAAAGCTGCATGGGTCTTAGCTTTCTGTTACCTCATACTAATCATAGCTTATGGCCTTTGGCTCTTCCACATTAACACTAAGCATAACAAAATGTAAACATGGAACTGTCTCTTTTATGAAAAAAAGTTGTCATGTATGATACTTTATCCTTTTGCAGTCTTACTGGTGTAGCCTACTTATAGATGGATGTTCCTTTGGCTTTATAGCTTGGCACAACTGCGTAGTGCCAGTGACTGATCTTCAGCAGGGGGGTACAAGTGAGAGAGACGATTCTCACTCTTTATTGTGGCAGCATGGCAACTGCTGGTTTTGAATTTACTTTTTGTTGTTGTTGTTTTTCTTTGAAATACTTCTTATTCCATGGAATTCAGGAGTGTTTGGTGCAAAATAAGATTTTTTTTAATGTTGTGATTCTCATCTGAGATAGGTGTTTGAAATAAAACTTCCGCAGACAGAATATTAATCTGTTGAAGTGGTGTTGGAAATCTAGTGGTGTTTCTCTATTTTGCTTTTCAAGTGAACAGTACCCTCCTCTCTTCCACTTTGATTGCAGCTGATAACCCTGTAGTTGCTGAAGAGAAAGGACCCTGCTACCGGTTTGTTAGTGCAGGAAAGCAGTGCATGCATCCTCTCTCTGTTCAGCTCAGCAAGCAGCTTTGCTGTTGCAGTGTTGGCAAAGCCTGGGGCCCACACTGTGAGAAGTGTCCGCTCCCAGGAACAGGTAAGAACTTCCCACTAAAAATACAAGCTCTTGCCCCCTTCCCCCTGATTTGTTTTGCATGCTTTAAAAAAACAAAGCAAACAACCACCACAGTATGTACTATAGATCCAGGAAAAGTAACCCAAAATGTAGTTAATACTCTTCAGTTATTAGAGGCTCTGGTGAAACGATGGCAGCTTTTGAGAATTTGTTTACAGAACCACATGAGATGTAGTTTGTATTACAGTTAGTAGGATATGCATGCTAATATCTCTGCTTTCTCACCTTCCTTCATATCTTTACCACGCATTCTGGGGAATGTGCTAAGGAGAGAATTGCCTTCTTAACAATAACCTAGTAGTTAAACTTCTCATGCCATTTGTCACTTAAACAATTCCTTATTTGATAAATAAATCTCTCTTGAATTATTCGTGTTCCCTTGGAGTTCTATTGTTACTTAAATATATAAGGACTTCAAAATTATCAGCTTGTTTGGTCACCACTCTCGCTTTGGCTGGTTATAATTAAGATATCACATATTATAGGTACTTATCACTGTTTTCAAGTACTTTTTATTCCCTGATGTTGTTTAAAACTCAAATGCCCATGGAGTCTTCAATGAAAATCAATTTAATAGTATTCTTTTTCCCAAATGTAGGGTCAAAATAATCTGTTTTAAAAGCGTCATTGCTTGTTGTCGCATACATAATGCCCAGTCTCTTGAGTATTTTAGCCCAGGTATTTGTAGTGACAATCCACTGTGCTTGCTTGAAGCTGCTGCAGATGTCACTGTCATGATGCAGGTCCTGCATTTCTCTGACACATTTTATAAAGATTTACATTTTCAAACCAGCTAGCTGTTTTGGGAAATCCACCACTACTATCAGAGATATGATGAGAGCAGCAGATTCCTTACTTTCTAAAGTTTGACTTACAGAAATGAAAGTGACCAACAGTTTTGAGCATTTCAATAGATTTTTAAAGCCACCATTTCCTGCAGGACCATTGGGTCACTAGATCATTGATCAGGATTTTAAAACTCCACTTTTGGATAAATAATATTTCTATGGCTTTTTAATGGAAAAAAAAGTATTTTCTCGTGAAATGACTTGCAATTTAAGTGCAGGTGTTCTACATCTGTGAGAATATTGCATGAGGCTTTGTGCCCAATGGCGTGTATTGTGGAGCACAGAATACATCCTTATGTTGACTGCTATCTGGTCACAAAAAATACATCAAGTATCTTATGGAATTGGTTAGTTTAGTGATTTTTTTTTTTTCTTAATGAAAAGACTTTAAAGAGAAAATCTGTTAGTAGAAAATGCTGATGAGCTTTTCCCATTTAATGACTACTTGCATGATTTAAAAACATGTTCCTTTCTGTAACAGGTTAAATTCATAATGTTTCAGAGTTTTCTATGAAAAATATGTGAAAGTGGGATACTCCAGAATGGGGTAATGTATTTACTGCAGCATCCCATGTTAGTATAAAAGCCACTAAAACAAAAAGCTTCTAAAATATCCATACTAAGTAAACCATCTCCCAAAGAGACACTGAGAGACCAGATTTGAATGCCCAGGTGTTGAGAGCTCTTACCAGAGCTGTGGTAGAATAAGGCTCACATTTCTATTTTTCATTTGAGAGAATATGACCTGAAGCAAGATCTCCTACATCCTAAGTATGCATCTGAAGGGACAGACATCAAATTTTCTGTCTCACTCCTTTGACCAGAATTCCCACCCTCAGTTGGGTGTTTTTATGGCAAGTTTCAATATTAGATGTCCCAGCCAAAAGGGTTTCCTTATTCTG
Organism: Nicator chloris; assembly: GCA_013400495.1. Classification (NCBI taxonomy): domain Eukaryota; kingdom Metazoa; phylum Chordata; class Aves; order Passeriformes; family Pycnonotidae; genus Nicator; species Nicator chloris. Next base: position 14,550 of record WAAE01017289.1, read on the forward strand.
AATCCGTTCAGTGTAATGCGTTTGACCCTTCATATATTCTATTCTAAGACACCATCTATTCCACTAAGACTATTGTGCAGTTAATGCATACTGTGATTAATGTATAGTTTAACTCATCTGTGGAGTGCTTTTAGTTAATACTTTGTGCTTTTATTTTAGATGCTAATTCATTTTAAACCCCTGATATGTTCAAAGCAGAATTTGTGAACTTACCAATGCCCCACTTGGCACGTCCCTCAGGCAGCCATAAGAATTCCCACACAGGAGACCAAATCTTTTTTGTTTCATCCCATCACGGCTTTACTTAGAGCAATAAGAACAATGAAGCACTGCCCCCTCAACACTCCTGAAGGTTTCCCTGACCCTGACAGGAGCATAACTATTCTCTCTGATGAGGAGGAAGACTGACTTGTGTTTCTTTCTCATTTTACTCTTCCAGTAGAACTGCAAAACATGATGCTTATATGGAGCACCTGTAGAGATAGAGCAAGTGCCTGACTTTAATTAACTTTTTCTGTAGCAGCTTTATAAACAAGGTTATTTCCCCTCTCTTCCAGTAGTGATTTGGCCTCTTATGATCCCCATCTTGTTTTAAACAAGCCTTTTCAATTCTATGGAATTTGGATCTGGACTGGCATGAGACCTCTGATGTAGTCAGGTGGCGTCCTGTGGATCAGTGTTGATACTGGTTGATAGTGTTCTGCTCCTCTAGTACAGGGCTGGTGAGCTTTTTCCCTTTGATTTCTACAAAAAAGAAAATGATAGCAGTAGTGATCTTCATTGATTATGCAGTATAGATGATAAAGACTATTTGCACATTTTAATTAATACATAGAAAGAATATTCTCTTTGAAAGGGATTAATTCAAAAAAATATCTTGATATATTGACAGATAAGCAGAACCGAAGAAAAATGGTAAACTGGAGTGGAAACCTTCTGGGAAAAACATCCAGAACATGCTTTTGGGAGAATGCTCAGTCGTATTAGCATGCAATGCATAGCTTCTCTTTAAGAGGTTTTCTGTAAAAATGTATATACAATATGAGTTTAAATTTCGTAGTGGTAGTCATTATATTTTCCACTATGTCAACATATTGCACTTTTAGACTCCTAAAAGGAATATTTTCCCATCCCAAATCTAGCTGCTTTTAAGGAAATCTGCCCTGGTGGAATGGGTTATACGGTTTCTGGCCCTCACAGAAACAAGCTATATCATCACCCTGCAGTTAGAGTACAGCCACCTGCCATTGGCAAGACCCCGATTACTCAACCTGTTGCTAAAGGTACTTCTCCTCCACCTCTCCCAGCAAAGGAAGAGCCAGTGGAGGCACTGACCTTCTCACAGAAAAGTGAGACTGAGATGGCTGTACAAGAAGGTGAGAGTGGGGAAATTTAGTCTTTCTCTGTTTCTGTGCATGTGTCTGCCATGGTTTGTTTCTTTGCGTGGTAGCTGCGGACAGTGCGGGGCCGAGAGGCTTCACTCCCCACCGCAGAGCATTCTGTGATGCCCAGGGTATTGCAGCATGTGAGCTGCTTCTCACAGGCTGGGGGTAGGTCCTACCAGGTGCTGAGACCATGGACAGAGAGCGAGCCTGCTTTAGTCTCAATAATTTTTGTGATCAGAAGTAGTACGTATTTGTTGTAAGACTTCAAAAATTATATATATATATCTATCTATCTTTATGAGTTCTAAAAAGGAAAACTGCAGTGGAAAATAAGAGCTTATGTGAAATTCCTACCACTCTTTCCCAAAAAAAAAGTCATATTTGTGGAGGAAAAAAACACTCTTGCTTGTCTAAAGAAAAGACAAATTTTAAAACTTGATTTTTAATTTTTTTTTTTGCAATCAATCCTTGCGAATTTGTTAGTGGTAAGTTATATATCATTATGACATTAATTTACCTTTAAAATATTTACAGATGTTGATATCCCTTGGAAGGAATTGAAAATGAGTTAATAACCTGTGAGTTTGTGAAATTGTTTCTGAGGAAGCAGGTGAACAATTGAGAAACCTACAAGGCAGCTGAATACTGAGTAAATAAACATTAGATGGTGTGTAGAATCTTATTCTGGTTTCAGGTCAATTTTTACGCTTGCTTCAGGAACATGATTTCATGTTTGCACTATTTTGGAATGAGGTTTGAACCTAAATTTTTTCCATGATGGCCACAATCACTTTCAAATGTGATAAAATATATAATAAAATACTTTGTGAAAACTGATTGATTCTCTTTTTCTCTTTCTGGTTTTAGTGGCAACTGCAGCTCCTGATCAGGTAAAACATGATGTAATTTATCTAGGAATTAGAATGCAGACCAGGTGTATCATATGTGATACAGAAAACTGAAAGGATTTAGAATTTATGATGAACAAACAAGTCACTGTGGACTTACTGTTCAAACCCTGCAGCAAAGAGAGTTCGTGTTGTTATTGTATTAACCAACAGACAGGTAGTGAGGTACAGGAAAGATTATTTTAACCTCTCTTAGAGGGATTAGTTGGAGGGTCTGGTATGTATTGCTCTATCCCATTCTGGAGACTGTATTTTAAAGAGAATACCAAAAAATGCAAAAAGTATGAAGAAGAGACACAGATACTAACAGCTAGAGAAAATAAATCAGAGAGAAACGTTATGAAGCTTTGAAAAGCATTTTTGACACCTGCTTATGAGACTGGTATTATTGCCTTAGTTAATTCCATAGTTCGTTTAGGGTGTCTTGTGCTCACTGGAGAAGACCAGTGAACCCCATTCTGGAGGTTTCAGGTTCTCTGTGCTGGAGGTAATGGGATTTGTTGTGAATAATTGCTGTGAATGGAGCTGGGCTCCATTTTATTTTCCTGCAGACATACAAGCATCTAACATTTCTATGAAAATAAGATGATGGGTTCAATAGCTAAGAAGGAACTTTTCACAGTTGTCAGATACCTAGATTTAATTGCATACTTCTGTATGATGCTGAACTGCATTCAGATGCTGTTTGTAAGCAATTAAAGACCAGAGAATGGGAGAATTACGGAAGAACAAAGCCAAACAAAGATACAATTAGAAGCTCCAGGAAATGGCTGCTTCAAGTAAAATCAAATGTTAAATTGTATGTCATTGTATAAACGCAGTATTCCATGTTCATTTGGGTTTAAATTGGTGGTGATTAATGATCTGCTATCAAAAGCCACTCATGTGAGAATGTTAGCAGTGTTTCAAGCCAGGAGTTTGTGGGTAGCTATGAATTAAGGGAATGTTTTCAGAAATTTTTTTTTATCATTCTTCCAGGAATTAGCTTCCATTGGTCAAGAAAAGCAGCCTTATCTAGAGCCTGGGCAGCCCCAGCTTTCTCCTGGAATTTCAACAATTAACCTGCATCCACAGTTTCCAGGTGACTTATTTTATCTTTTCTTTCAGTATGAGAGAGTGCTTACAGTTCTTTAAAGAATGGGAAAGTAGCAATTCTAACAGAGGTTAATGAAAAATGATTGGACCTTCAAAAGCAATTTCTTCATGATCAAAAAAGGTTATGGAAGCAGAAGTGGGAGGAATTGAGAGGTTGGCATTAGCTTGGTGACTTGTTTAGGAGATAAAGACATACTTTAAGAAGAAGTGATATCCTGGATTATGTGCATGAGAATTTCAGTGTCAGCAGAGGTGAAGCCTTGTACTCCTTTCAAGAGGAAACTGTGCTTAGGTGGCTCTTTGCAGATTTATGCATAATGTTTGCTGCAAAAGTTTTACAACTGTGTTTATGTTCTCCAGCACCTCAGTGTTTTTTTTCACAAGCAGTAGAATGATGAAAACCCCAATTACACTTTTTTTTTTCTACTGGAAGTCAAAGCAGAATAAACAAATTAAAATCTCCATAGTACCTAGTCTATTCAGTATCATGTTTGAGTTCTTTAAGGGTTGGGTTTTTTGAATGCTTTAAGATGGGTTTTTTTGGATGTGATTGATTTCCATTCCATGTCACACAGTAGTGATTGAGAAAACATCCCCTCCTTTGCCTGTTGAAGTTGCTCCTGAAGTCTCTACTTCAAGTGCAAGTCAAGTTATTGCACCTACTCAAGTTACAGGTATTGTACTTCTCTTTTAGAACTACAATAAATTAAGAAGTGACTGAGTTCCTGACACTATTCTGTGCTGTTGCTGAATTACCATAGTGAAGAGAACGTGGTTGTAGAGCAGAAAGAATATTCTGGAGAAAGTGCAGAACAGCAAAACAATGAGGCTACTATCTAGAGAGCCAGGACCAGGTCCTTCCAGGATGTACCTGCCATTTTTGTATCCACAGGTAAAGGATAGAAGATAAAATTAGTAATTGACCTCAGATTCAGTTCTGGACTTCCTTTGCAGATCTGCAAGGAATGTCCAGAACTGAATACTTCTTGAATACAGGTCAGGTTGTTAGACAGTCTGCGTGTGTGTTCATGAAGTATACATGATGATGTTCATTGAGGGATGTAGACTTCAAGGGATGTAGAGCAGAATGTCCTGCAAAAAGCAGGTGAGACATTACTGTAAGATCCATTTTGAAATGTTCTTTTGATGTTTGTGCTTCGTCCTTTTTTGATGTATTAGAGTTGCCTCATCCACATCTATGTGTCAAGAGTGAAAGTAACAGAAATGCAAGTCATGCACCTGCCATAGCTGAAATTTGTCTAAATGACAGCTGTGTCGAAAAGACAGGAAAATTTCCTTTGCTAGACATTTAGAAATGAAAAGGTGAATGTACTGTATTTCTATACACGAGAGCATTACAATGCCACATTGGTTAGAGTGAACCAGAATGAACACAAGCTTTGAAGTGGTTGCAATATCCTCGTAAATACTGTAAAAAGCATTCTTGTGTATGGTAGGGGTACTTAGGCCTACAAAGAGGTTTCCTGGTTTCCATTCAGAGGCAGAAATTTCACATGAACTCTTCAAAATGGCTTTCCTTCACGCAGGAATGGATTTTTGAGTTAATGCAATGCACACAGGGTCTAAATCACCCAGTTGTTTGTACAGTTCTGTCTGTAGTTAAATCTTCCTGAATGTACTGTAAGAGTAGAGAAAGTATCCTGTCCTTCTGTAAGCATTCAACTGCTGCCTTCAGTTTGCTGTAATTTCAGTTCATCAGTCCCATAGGAAGGTTCAAATAGCTGTGATCATCCAACTAGAAGTCAGCTCTTCTATGACTGTGCCCCTTCTGCCAGCCAGCTCCCAGCTTCCTTACAGGGAGGGAAAGTTACCCTGCTGGGAACTCACGTCAGTTAGTAAAAAGAAAATGGTAGTTTTCCATGTGCTGTTTTTTATTTCCTCAGGAAAATTAGTAGAGCTAGAAATTGCTGTGTGCTGTAAATCAGTATGTTGTTCAGAGATAGTAAAGTACAAGTGGAGTAAGAGTTGTAGGACAGAATCCTAAACAGGATTTAAAAACTGAATGCAGTTCAAGAAGTTTTTGAGTGCTTTATTTCTGTACTTTAGAATTTAGTTAAATTTAAACGTGACCTGTTTCTAAATAATCTAGGTAAACTGTTCTTCTTTACAGTTAATTTCTTCTTTTTCTGGAATTACAACTCCATACTGCAGTATAACCTTGGTTTGTTGCAGCTGAACACAGTCATTAGTATTTTCTGCAGTAATGCATATACTTTGGAAATTTCTGAAACTGTAAGGATTTAGCATCCAATGCTGCCCATATCTGAATCTCCTTATCTTACAAAATACATCCAAGCCATTAATAGATGAGTATGCTATAAATCAGAATACCCACTGTAATCAGAAACTCACTACAGTTATTTTCTTAATGTGCAATGCAAAGGTTGAGCCATATTTTTTTTATTTTATCTTCATTTTACTTTAAATTTTATGTACTGATTTACAGATCTTGGATGGGACATAAGATTATGTCACTAGGAAAAACCTAGAAAAGATGGTTCCTAGATTCTTCCAGATAAAGTATCCATTAGAGAAACTTGAGAGTTGCAAACTTGATTTACAGTTGTTTTCAGGCCTGAGCTTTCTGCTTGGATTACTGAGTATTGTGCACTGAACTATGTGAATAAGTTTAACATTAAGTTTCTCTTTGTTTGCTTAGAAATCAACGAATGTACGGTTAATCCTGATATCTGTGGAGCAGGACACTGTGTTAATTTGCCCGTGGGATACACTTGCATCTGCTACAAGGGATACAAACTTAATGATCAGCAGACAAAGTGCATTGGTATGAAATTATGCTTTCAGAAATCCGAAATAGCCATGCTATGAAACGCTTGAAAAGTAAAATCTGGTTAGGGGAAATCTTTACAGAGCAGTCAAGAGTTCTTTCCTCTATTGAATGTTTCTAAACTACAAGGTTGTGGTTTTTTATGCCAAATAACATTTGCAAGGTAGTCTCTAATATAGCTTTTTCAGCTGCTCTGAAATGAGTGTGAATTTAATTAAATGGAACGAAAACGTTTCCCAGTGTGATGTGAGAGAAAAAAGTGATTGAGCCGACCATCTCCTCTCGGCTGTATATCAGCTATCTAAAAGTCAGACTACTAGGAAGAAATACACTTCTGTTTGGAAAAAAAATTTAATTTGTGCCTGTTTCTCACAGTGATTTACCCAGCTACCAGCCCTGCAGCCAGACTAAGTCCAGGCATTTTGTTAGGTCATTCCTTTCAGCCTGCTACTGAAAAGAGAAAGTGTATCATAAACAACCCAGAAGCACAGTGAGAGATCTGCAAAGTGAGGTCTTCATCCCCTTTTAAGCTAGCAAATTCTAGAACAGAGGCCTCTGATGAACATAAGGCAGAGCACAAATGAGTCCTACGTGAGCTGTTTCGGATTTGGAAGCAGCTGTACTGGTATCTTTTCTTCATTCAGAATATACTGGTCCCTCTGTAACTTGGATCAGAAAGGGTGTATTGTATCGACAGATGATATGCTATAAAATGTTCATGCCACCAAAGCTCAGTAGCTTCACGCTGTAACACGTGCTGTCAGGTGCAATTACAGTATTGAAAAAATAAATTATGCAACACAGCCAAATGGCAACTTAGAATCCCTTTATTTCATCCCAGTTTTATTAATGTTCCATGCCTGCAGCTTGTGCTCGTGTTGCATACAGCGTAGTGATTTGAACTGTAATCATGTCACGTTCTTCAGGCCAATGCAATCTTCTTACAGTCTAAGCCAATAATAGCGTTTTTCTCCAACCAAAACTATTTAATGCATCTTTTTTGCATCTCTGAGAGAAATCATAAATACCTTTTCAAACAGTTAAAATAATTACAAGATCAGTCTTTTCAAATGCATGGCATCGAATGCACAAAAATAATCGCAACTAAATATGTTATTCTATAGTTTTATGTTTTCATTTCTTTTGTAGATATTAATGAGTGTAACCAGGCACCACATCTCTGTTCCCTTGGACGCTGTGAAAATACAGAAGGAAGTTTCCTATGTATTTGCCAAGCTGGGTTCATGGCCAGTGAAGATGGAACTGACTGTGTTGGTAATAACTAGTCTCCTTTATAGAAAATAAAAATACAAAAATTATTCAAGAAGCATAGCTAAACCCTCCTAAATTCCCTTTTCACCTCGTTTTTCCTCAATGTCAGTGGTACTGGACTGGTGTCTGGAAGTATATTTAACTGTCTCTCACCAGGTATTGTGCTGAGGAAAGCACCTGAGTAGCTGATACTCCTTCACAAAATGTTTGTTTGTTGAAAAGCAAGAAGTTTTTCAGTACCATCATTGTTTGGGAAAACTACCATTTAGTAAAAACACCTGTTGTATAAAATACAAATATTCAACACTCCCTCAATGAGTAGAGGCTGGAACAAACCATATTTTTAAATACAGCTGCAAGGAGCCACAGACCTCACAAGACAACACAAACAGCCTGAAGAGGCTGTGGTCTGCCTTAGGTTGGTGCTGGCTTGGGTACTGCACACATGCAGCAACACACATTGTGTTTGCAGCCACGGATGCTCACAGGCCACCTTCTGTACCCTGGCTGTTTCTCAAACTCCTTCTCTCTGTGATTGCAAGCAGTGAGGTACCTTGCAAGTAGCTTCAAAAATCCAAACTTACTTAGTTTAAAACTTAAAGCAGAGTTTTGTGGGGATGCAAGCATTCAATACTTTGATGGTGAAGGAGCTTCTCTTAACTTCTCTTTATCATCTGCAGATTTTGACGAATGTTCAAGACCTCACACTTGTGGAGAAGGCTTTTGTATAAACACTCTTGGCTCATACAGATGTGAATATTGTGATAGTGGATACCAAATGAACAGGAGAGGGGAATGCGAAGGTAGGTTTGGACTCTTCACTAGTGGTGATAATGAAGTTGCCATTTATTGATAGCACAAAACCAGTACCAAACTACTGCTGTTTGGAGTGATTAACATTCCCTGCTGTTCAAGGGAGGCTTAGCACTGCAGCTTGAGTTGCAAAGGGACAGCAATCTCAGAGGATGCGATCTTAAACAGAAACCCTTTGTGAGTACTCTTCAATCTTTGTCATTATTTGGTGTCTGGAACTACAATTCAATTCCTATTTTTTAAATTTAAGATGCTGCAAGAGTTCCCCCACTGTGTGCAGAACCATCTTGGAACAGCCACTTTATCATATCTTGGCATGGAATCTCTTAACTTCATTGTTAGTCCTTACCTGCTTGCCAAGTTTCTTTAAAAAAAAAAGTCGTAATTTTTCCTGTATTATATCAGGTAGCAAATGATAGGTTGACTTCTTAATATCTGTATCAAGAAGATATTTCGTGTTGCAAGAGATCCTAACACATCTGACCTTCAAAGCTTCACATGACTTTTTAGTGTGATATTTTGGCCTTTTTCCCTGGTATTTTTTTTATTTTCAACTTGAATGGTGAACTAAAAACCCCAAGAAATAATTTAATTTTAAACATGATTTTGTTCATGCTTTAGTCTTAAGTTATATAGCACAGAATAAAATTGCTGACATGTTAGGTTGCCCGGCAAATACGCAGCTTAAAGCTGCCTTGGATATATTTGCTGCTCTGAGCAGTGCCAAAAGATTCCTCTTCCAATGTTTTTTAATTTATTTGTTTCGCAGACTCCACTCTTACAAGCAGTCTTTGCAAATCTTCTCTCTGACTAGGGAATCTGTGATTCCATTAGGCTAGAAAACAGACTATTACACTACATCAAATTTGTTCTTAACTTGTATTTTAAACAGTGTGGTGGTAGTCCTCTATAATTTAACTTAACAATATGTAATTTCTGAAACCAAATTCTCTGTTGAAAGTTACTTAAGGTTGCTTAAGGGAAAAAACCCTCCTATACTAAATCCATCAAACCAAGGAAATGACACATTCAGGGAATAATTTCACCATGTCATCACCCTACTGACAGATTTCTGATTCCACAAAAAATTTCTTTCCACCCCCTCCACAGTTCAAAAACAAAGGCAAGAATCCTCTAAGCTGCACACAATACTCACAGTTCACTAGCACTTCCTCACCCCATCTTCAATTCTGCCTTTAAGCTGTACTCACACAAGCTCTGTCATGGGCCTAGCCAAGGGAATGTAAAGAGTGCATATACGTGGTTGTAGAGTCTGTTCTTTATGTAGAACAGTGTTGGAGCCATTGCTGAACATCATTGCATAGGACGAAGTATTCGTACAGAATCTTGTGATTTTTTTAAAGCTTTGCAGCATTTAGACTTTATTTTGACTGAAAATTTCTGTACTAAGTACGTCATTCATGTTCTGCATTTTGAGGGCAGACACGGTCCAGACAGTCCTGAGAAGAAATTACAGCAGAAGTGTAATTTTCTTTGTTAATTAGGTTAAAAAAAATTCCCACAGCGGTTTCATTAGAAACTCTTAGAGGTCTGCATTGCAGCAGCTGAATAAGCCTCTTGGTGTTTCTGTGAGAAAGTATTCTAAGCTGGACAATTGATTCTATGAAAAATTGTGATTTGCCTACATCAGTGAGTTGTTTGGAGCTGGGATATTCAATTCTCTCAAGCTTGGAGCATTGTACAGTTAAATTACGAATGTTGGGAGCTCCTTGAGTTCTGTGAGCTTGTTCTCAAAACTCGGAGTGAATTCCCTCCCTATGATCTGTGCTTGAGTAGCAGTCCTTAATTGCAGGAGACAAAACTGCTAGGCCTGGGCCAGGAAAAGGGTGGAAGCTTAGGAAGCTGAGTTCAGAGGTGACTGACAATTTAATTAGTTCTGTGCACTGTACGAAGCAAGTATTTTGTGGCAAAGATTATAATTAATGTGTAATTAAATACCGTCTTATAAAATGATCTCACACATGCAAGCAGACTGCAAGGAGGATGCCTACACAGTTTTAATTCCAGTGTCTTCTGGTCATTGGTCACTTCACAGCAACTTGTCTTTGAATGTTGTTTTTTGTGTGCAGTCTCCTCTAGAATGCATATGTTGCATGTATTATGGGTTTCCTTGGTGCAGGATGAGAAGTTGTTCTTGCTCAGAGCCTGAACTTCCATGACTTTTTCAGGACGTATCTCTTCTTGTCATGGGCAATCTAAGACCGTGCCTGATGCAGAAAGTCCTTGTATCACCCTAAACACTGCCAGCCTCAGTGATATGGCTTGTGCCTTCTTTCAGACAAAATTAACTCCTTACTCCATGTGAGCATCTTTGATTCTCATTCACGTAATTATGTTTTTAGTCCCCATAGCTACATGCTGAATACTTACATATCCCCCCATACTTACATGCTGAATAACTCTACAACATTGGAGAATACCAAATTGTGCTTTGCTTTTGGAAGCCAGAGTTACAGTTTTACTGTTGTTGCAATGAACTTCCCAAGTCTTACTATAGGAAGAATCTCAGGCACTTCAATATGGTAAAGGAGTAACATAAGGAAGTTATTCTTACCTGCAGTAGCCAGAAATCTGATACGCTGTATGTTCTGGAAGACCTACCAAAGATTTTTAATATAACAGAGAATTCAGATTCAGTTGCATGTATTATGAGCTACTATATTTCTCAGAGATGCCCCTTTGCTGGTACAAATCTGCCTGAACTTGTTCTTTCCTGTCTCTCAAGGATAAATTCCACAACTCTTTAAATGCTTTAGTGTCGCAGGAGAGTCAGAGTAACTAGATTATTGTTCAGTGTTCTATTATGCCTTTGACCAGTATTTTCCTTTACCTTCTCTTTTGAAGACATTGATGAATGCCTGACTCCAACTACCTGTCCAGACGCACAGTGCCTTAATGCTCCTGGCTCGTACCAGTGCATTCCTTGCAGAGCGGGATTCAGAGGCTGGAACGGACAGTGCCATGGTATGTTTAGTACTCTTTGTCTCTCTGGTTGTAGTTCTTGCTCTGAAGTGCTGTATTTCATAGTCAATCTGTGTTACAACCTGATGGCAGCACTGTGGCCTGGGTCCCCATTTCATTCAAGAGTAACTAAAAAGATGAGATTTTTCAAATTACTTTACGTTCTCAGATGCAGTATGTAAGAGGAAATCTTGTTTTACTGTAGAGAAATGAGTACTGAATCTAGGCTATAAATGATTTAATTATAAACTACAAAACAAAATTCTTGAAGTAGAAAATACAGAACAGAAGGGGGATGTATTGTCAGTGAAATACTAGTAGGGTGTTCCTGGAAGTGGAAAGACAAGTGAGTGCTAATACATCAGTGGGACTTGCAGGTTTTTCAACAGAATATGAGACTTTGCTCACAGAACATATTAATAAAACTCCTTAATTATCTGTACTTCTAGCAAAACATTAGCATATCTTAGAGCCCCTTGTCTAACTTTAGGTTAGGGGTTTAGGACAAATTTCTCACATTTTACTTTGGTTGATTTGTTTATAAATGTTAGAATTTTTTTTTTTTTTTCAAAATCAGTTTTGACTATTTGAAATAGAGGTAAGAAAGAGAAAATTAATCCATTGTGCAAAAAGAAATAATCTTTCACAGTTTTGAGTGCCACTTTCTGGGACACTACTAGAAACCTAAATTTAGCATTGGCTGCGAAGGATCTGCTATGTGTTGCCAATATTCCTGCCCACTCCATGTACCACATGCCCTGTGACTTGTGATTGTTGGAATAACCGTGTTACCTGAAGAGGTGTACAATAACCTACACAGAGGGGGTGTTTGCATTACTGTTGTAGGGCAGATAGTAAGTGTGCTCCCATGGCTTGTTTTGTGATGGCTCCTGGTTCTGTCATTCAGTTCAGTTCACACAGCAGTCTAAGAGCAGTGTTTGGTTGAAACAGCTCTGGTGGCTGGGTCTGCTGTGCTCCAGCTGCAAATGTGGTGCTGATCTACAGATCAAGATCAGACCAAGTTGCAGTGAAGCAATGCAGTGTGGCTGTCAGAACCTCACCACCAATTTGCTGTGCAGAATACACCCATTTTCAGCTACTCTATGTTCTGAAGAAATCATACTGTCTTGAACAGATCTGCCATGTCATAGCTGCATATTTGGTCTTACCATTTGACTTACTGTGGAAGAATGTATTTCTCAGGTAATTTCATGGATTTTAATGGAGTTGTAACAAGCTACGAAATGTTTACAACAAATTAATAGGTTTCACTTTGCACAAATTACTCCACATTCATCTTTGTTTCGTTCCTTCCCACCTGCCTGGACTCCTGCTGCCCTTGCAAAGAATGTGGCATGTGTACTCTGCTAAAACTCTCTTACTTAACTCCTTTTGTTGTTTGTTTTTTTTTTGGAAAATGTTGGCCTAATTTTGCCTTCTTTCCCAATATTAAGCTTAATTTCTGCTTTATGAAAATAGCCTGGTTGAAAATTCCCTGGCATAACTTTCAGTTGTTTCATTCTTGCTAACCAGGTTAGTAGTAGGAAAATGAGAGAAGTCAGTGCTTTGCTCAGAACTAGGTCATGTAAGGAATATGTCTTGGTTTAAAGTGATATTTTTTTCCTTGTATTACTGCATGTAGTTTCCCTTTTTTCCTTTGTTTTATAAAATGTTCTAAGCCTAGACATTCTTACTCACTTCATTAGTGATGTGATCAGTCCATTTTTTGTTTATCCTAGGCCTACATCATGTTGGAAATGAGCCATACACATTTTAGAAAATGTAATGCAGATAATTTTTCTTAAATCTGTAGTTCTCCAATATGGCACTGTTTAAATATACCAAAAAGGAAAATATTTCCCATTATCTGTGAAGGGTATTTAAATCCATTGTTCCATAAATTCATTTGTTTCTCCTCTTAGTTTAGATCAGTTGCAGCTTGTCTGGTTTTCCACAGTGCTGTTTTCAGTATTTTTTTACCTCCCTTCATTCCTTCTCCTGCACTTTATGCCATAGAAAATCTAGTGTAACAATCCTACAGGGAGGTCTTTGATGCCATTTTTATTGTAATCTTCCAGGATTTAAAGCCAGGAACATAGCCACTTCTGTTTCATTAAGCCAAGTCAATCAGTTCATTTCAAACTCGGGTAGACTACATTTAATTGGAGTTTAGGTGGGAATGTTCAATGCATGTTGGAAGAAATGGAAAAGCACACCTGCACAGCCTTCCTCCTCATTCTCTTGAAATTGCCACTGTCCCAGGTCCCTCAGTGCATTTGTGTTGTACAGGGACAATTTGAAATAATTAATTGTTTTTTAAGTTTACTTTCAACCCCTGATTCATTTTTATTCCGTTTTTCTCTCTGCACATTTTCACATTCATATAAAGTCATATCTCATGATGTACCTAGAACACACTTCTGTGTATTGGTGAACAAATTAGAACAATAGGTTGACAAAACTTTCTAGATCACTTTATCCTCGTGGTTATCACTATGGTGGATTTTGAAGCTGCATGGTTAACTATCAATATTCAACTTGTGCAGTTTTAAGGATCCTGTTAGAAGATACCAAAACTAATACAGAGGTAAGCAGAGCTAATCCAAATACCTCTAGCCCTACTGTAGGGAGCAGCAATAGAATCAGTTATAACTCTAAATTTCATCTCAGAAGATTTAAGTTCTGTTCCTGGTTTTTCTCCTGGCTTTATGGGTAAGACTCTTGATCTTTGAGTCCCATCCAAAAATCAGAAATAGTATTTCAGGTTTCTTTGTCAAGCAGCTTGGAGATGAACGTGAATCTGTAAAAAGCAGTTTTGTTGTTCAGTTGGAAATTTGTGTGCTTGAATTGGGTTCTCTGTGTTTGAACAGGTTCTTCAGTTAGAGCATTGATCATGCACATTGGCAGCAAAGACTGTGTTTTGTAGAGCAAGCACATTTTGTGAGCTGGGAAATAAGCCTTGGAGAAAGGGATAAGTAGGAACACCTACTGAATGCCATAGCACAGCACCTGTGGAGGTGTGCTGTCATCTCTCCGAGGATGTCACTGCTTCTGCTTGGCCAGGCTGCAGCAGGACATCTCACTTAGAGAGCTGGAGGCTCAAGTGAGGAACCAGGGGTTGTAGGTCATTGGGAATAAGGATGATAATGGTGGTTTTGGTTGTGTCTGGGCCAAGATGGGCTTTGTCAAAGGCAGGTGGTGCAGGAGCTTGCAAAGAGCCATGTGTGTAAATACGTGTGAGGAAAATAGTTGCTGCACATACTCTCAATAGCTAATAAGGGTTATGATGAGGATTTAAAGGTGTCTGATCTTCCAGCTCTCCCTGTGCTACAGCTGCCTATGGCTCAAGTGCCTCAAATAATTAGCACATTTTTATGCAGATGGGTTTTGTGTGTTTTGTGGTGGCAAAAGACAGGATAATTGGGAGTAATATGATTTCTGGCACATAAAACAAACAAAGGGTAGTTCTTTTCCTGCATCAGTGAAACTAAAAAAATACAGCTTTTTTCCATAAAACAGGGATGTGTGCTGACTGCTGCAACCCCAAAATAAAGAAATAAAATTTGAAAACTAAACTTCTCTTTTTTTCTGAAGAGAAAACCACTGCTAGAAGAAAACTGGTAATTGTTATTTTAGAATACAGAATTAATTCTGGCTGGATTTATAGCAAAACATGTTTCTTATTTTAATGTTTGCTTTTTGCTTTGCTGATTTATACAAATTGCATTCAGAAGGAATTCTTGAAAATAGTGTTGAGTAGCAACACAGTAATTTTCATGTTGGCTAAAGAAAGGGGCCCATTTAATTAATACCTTCCTTTCAGAGGAGGATGAAAGTATATGTCTGTGGGATAGCTTATAGGAAAAAAAAAAGCTGCTTTCGAGTCCTTCTAAAGAAAGGGTGGTTTGTGACTATAAAGAGATTTTGCATAATCTAATGGAATTCCTTGATGAGTATGTAGAGTAGCCTTACAAAGGGATTTGCATGAAGTGCTGAAATCCCATTCAAATAAATTGCTCAGGAATAATAACCGTGTATATGATGTTTGTGATGTACCCCAGTTAATTCCTTGCGCTTTCTTTCTATTCACAGATATAAATGAATGTCAGTATGGCACTCACTGTACAAATGGACGTTGCGAAAATACAGAGGGATCCTTCAGGTGTATTTGTGCCCAGGGTTTCAAACTCTCTGCATCAAAGGAGCAGTGTGAAGGTAAGAGAGAATATGATTAAAATTCATAACGTTGGACTTACCTTTTACATAATGTTTTTCATCTTTTCCCATTTTGCTTTTAAATGTACTACACTGATGCAAAAAAACCAAAAATGTAAGAATGTGTATTTCCTTTTTTATGGTTTCTGTGATCACATTGTAGATTTTGACATGTGTTATAAAGCCAATCAAGAACGTGTAATAATATTTATATTGCTAAACTGGAATTTTTGCAAAATTCCTGGCATATCTAGCATTTTGGAGGTTTAAGGATAATGGCTTTTGCTTTTCTTTCTATCTTTTTTTTTCTACCATGTGGGTGAGTGGAATCAAAGAGCCTAGGCTGCTCCCCTTTGGAACCCATCAGTGTCACTTACCACTGAGCAGTTAACCCTTCCTGCACTGGTGTCTCTGTATTTCCAGTAGTACACTTTGAGAGAGAGAGTTTGGTGTTGTATTTCTGGAAACAGTACCTGTACCTCCAAAGTGTCAGTTCCCACATTTCTTCCACATCTAAAATTCCCATCAGGACTGCTCCAGTGGAATAAAATTAGGTCTGAAGTTAGAGTGAAGTAGTCTGAGGGAGAACCTAGAGCATGTACTGGAGGTATGAATAGTCCTCTGCTTAACTAGAGGGTACTTGAAACTTTTCCCTAATGGTGAATATCTGGAACAGTGTCTCCAGGCTGTGGAAGTGCACAGAAACCTACATGTTTCTTGTCAGAAGTTGGATTTCCTTCTTTTTCCTTTCCCTCAGCTTTCCCTAAGTGTCTCTGTACAGCACCAAACACTTTCAGACTTCTGAGTGCTAAAAATAATACAGTAAAACTAAATGATCGTTCATATAAATCTGTCAGGAAGTTTGAAGCAAAACATCAGTGTAAGTTAAGTGTCTTGAGCGAGTTAAATGTGCTGTTCAGGACACACAGCAGACTGATCGTGGGGAAAATATGTAGACAAAATTTGACTGCTTCCTCTGAGCCTTTCATGGAAAAGAGCCCTTGCCAAGCTGAGCTGGCACGTGCAGACTGTTCTTCTTAAAGTGCACCCTTCTAAGGTAAGGACCCGTACACATGCCCTGCTGCTTCATGGAGCCCCACAGATTTCAGTGATCCTTAAACTCCAAACTTCTGTGGTTGCAAGGAACCGTTACTGAAGAGGTCAGACTGTACAGCCATAACACAGACCTGAAAAACCTCATTGAGTAACATTCTCCTGGTTGAATTGAGGTGTATTTCCAGAAAGACATTCAGCTGTGCCAAAATGCTAGAACTGACCAAGAACTCACCACGTCAGTTTAAATAGTGCTTCTTATGAATATTTTACAAATAGCAGAGGGAAAATAGGCTTCCTAGCTCAAACAAGGCATGCACTATGTTCTGAATTTAAAGT
Source organism: Nicator chloris (assembly GCA_013400495.1). Classification (NCBI taxonomy): domain Eukaryota; kingdom Metazoa; phylum Chordata; class Aves; order Passeriformes; family Pycnonotidae; genus Nicator; species Nicator chloris. Next base: position 31,421 of record WAAE01017289.1, read on the forward strand.
GCCATTCCCCTCCAATACTTTGAGTTTTCTATAGGAAAATTTAAGTTTGATGTTCAAATCCATCTGTTAGCTCAGGCTGACCCCAGTTTATGAGAACTGAAGCACAGAGGGATTAGCAGTGTTGTGGAAGCAGAGAGACATTTCCCCACAGTTAGATGATTAATACTGTTACAAGGCAAGAATTTTAAGGAGCCTTAACGTACAACTTAGTAGTGGATTAGCCTGTCAGTGTGCATCTGGAAACCACACCCTGTTAAAAGGTGGTGATCCTGCTGGAAAGTATTTTGTGGGTTTTGCTGACTCACTGGAGCGGCTGACTTGTTACCTCTGCCAGATATAACAGAAACAAAAGCACCTCTCAGGCAGCATGTGTGTGTATTTGTGAGTCTCTGTGTACCTGATTATGCATTGAGGGGTAAATTGACATTACAGGAGAGAATGTTGAACACAGTAGTCTCAAGGAAAACACACAGTCTGCACTTCATATAATTTTATGGATTACTTTGACTGTCTGTATTTAATAAATACAAACAAGTTAAGTAGTACTGGATATTGATACTGTGCTTTGCTGTTTTGTTCAGATTTGGTCTTTGTACCATTTGATGAGTAATGGTTATTTTCAGATGTGTAACAGTTTCACTGTCTCTGCTGCTGCAGATATTAACGAATGCCAGCAGCGATCAGTCTGTACCAATGGACGCTGCAGGAACACAGAAGGATCCTTCAGATGTGTCTGTAGCCAAGGCTACTCATTATCATCTACTGGAGATCAGTGTGAAGGTAAGCTTAGGGATTTAAGCTACTGACTCATTTTTTTCTATAAGATCTTGAGAATTTCAGCTATAGGCATGAACTCTTTTAAGAATAGAGTAGAAATATGTTGCCTCTCTTTCTTTCCCTACGCTGCCAACCATTCGTTCCCACCAACACATCTTTAATGGATTCTTAGAAATAGGCCCTGTCATCTTTCCACATACAAAATATCAGGACATATGTTTCCAACAGCAAGATTGGAAGACCAGTTGACATTATTACTGAAAATAAGCCAGCCTTTCCAAACCTTGTTGTTTAAGTTCTGACACAGAGGCTCTGTATTACAAAAGCTTCTGCCAGCATATGCTATTCTCATGGGGGCCCGCTAGTTAAAACTTCTTCTCCAGCTGGTTTTGGGAACCTGCAGCCAGCCACCACAATCACACATGTGCACTGGCAAGAGAAAGTATTCAGTAGATGACAAGTTCCAGCAGGATCTACTGGAGCTCACAGCTTGCACTGTCTCAAAAGGCAGTCTAGGTACTGAGCTTGTAAAAACAAAAGAAAGAAGTGAAAGATGTACAATATATGTAGCAAGAAATGCTGTGTTATAGAAAAAAAAAAATCTCTTATCTCTCAAGTAAAACAATTAAGCTGTCCAGTAATTGGCAAACTGATTCTTTTTTTAATGAAGCATTTCAAAGCTACTCCTTTTTCTCTCTTGTTGGCTATACCATCTGATATGGTACATCCGATGCACTACTCGTGGTCACCTTGAGAATGTAAGATTACTTACTAGCGAGCTCCAGGAAAGATTCTACCTCAATTGCTTGCTTATCTCACACTAGCAGGGAGAAGTAGCTCTCAGTTAAGGTCTCACTGTACATGTGGCATTAGCTCATAAAAGCTTTTCAGTCTCTGGTGTGCTTTCTGTAGCTGCTCGTACCTTGCAAGATACGGCTTCTTACTGCTGTTCTACCAAATAGTGTTCTGCTGCTAGGTTATCCTCTACACAGCGCTTGGAAGGCAGTCCTCACCTTCTCCCCCACAGCAATAGGTCAGGAATCCTCCTCTTCAAGTGATGCAGGCAGAAGAGCAGTTCCCCCTGGGCCAACCAAATGCTGTTTTGTCAAGGCAGACTTGTAACAGACTTAATCATCAGTGATTATACTGGATCATCCACATTCAATGAGTGACAGCCTCTCCTGAACTTCTCAACAGAGAATAAGGATATCTTATAAAATCTCCTCAGCACACTGATGCTCTTTGGTCCTGAGCTATTTGGAGAATATGTTCATGGAAGAACTTAACACAATCCTCTCATCATTTGTTACCAGCACGTCTTGCATCAGCTTCAAGAAATGTGGGCTGATGATGCAATGCACTAGAAATTTCCATCAAAGAATTTGGCTCTCATCTGGCTTCAAGATCTTCATGAATTCCAGTGTAGAGATACTCTGTCAAGAATCAAAGAAACGTGGTATAGTGGATCACAGGTCCTTCCTGCCTCCCAAAGACAGAACAGATAATATGGTATCATTCCTGACAACTGCTCATCTAACTTGCTCTGAGTAGGCTTCAGATGAGATTTCAGACTTCTCTTCAGGCTGCCTTGGTGCATTTCATACAGCCCAAGAAGCCATGGTAGCTGTTGCAGCTCGCCATCACCTGGCCTGTCAGGATAGGTCCATGCTTTATCTTCAACTCTTTCTTGATCCTGCTCAAAGGCAGTTTTCAAGACAAAATAGCTTCAGGCAAAAAGAAGAGGGATTGAATCAAACACGGAAAAAGGGTAAAACCATTCCCTTACTGCAGGATCTTTGTCTCATTTGAAAGTCTATAACCAAATTTACAGCTTCTCCACCCAGTGACAGAGTGGTTGATTTCTGTAGCCATGGTTTGTTTGCTGAAGACTTCTGTTAATATTGCAAGTCCTGCACAGAGTAATTAATTTCTTGAAGTGGAAGAAGTTGTTCTGTGTTTTCATTATATCCCTTAAAATTTTCTAGAAGTGCAGGAGGATATTATAGACTGCTTTTTGCACCTTTGAAACTAAAGAGAAAATCACCTTAAGAAGACATCCAGTGTTTCTCCACATAATGGCCCCTGAATTTTGGATTATCCTATTTACCTGAATGTTTCCTACCACTTCACAGAGAAAGCAGGAAAGAGATGACAAAAACTGTGAGCATAGCACAGCACAATTGTCTGGAAAGAACAAAGTGGTTCAGATTTTGTCCAGTTTCTCGAAGAGCCAGGTAATGGACATTTGTCACATCAGAGGATACCCAAAAAATGTATGATGCTGTAAAACAAATGTGATTTGCAAACCACTTGCAAGAAATATGTTTGTTTAATTAGGTTTTCTTCTGCTGCAGACGTTTTCTTAAAGGTGTTGCATGCAAGAAGCAGTTTGCTGATTTGATCATTATAACTTGTGCAAGCTTCTAGGGATATTGAGGAATTTGGCAGAATTATGCTGTGCTCATTTTCAGCTGTGCTTTTTGCCATTCCCTGGCTGAAGTTTTTGTCTGGAAGCCCTTGTGCAGTGTTTTACTTGTTTAAGAATAAAAGTTATTTGCAAATAACTTGTATACATTGATGTATACATCAAATATGTCTTCAAGATACACATCCACATGCATGCTTATCTTCTGCCTTAGTCTGTCATTCAGCATCTTGTTCTTGAGATGAAGTGACATCATTGAGACTTTCTGCTCCTTGTTGCCCTGAAAAAGAGGGAACACGAAATGTGGCAGCACCTGTGAGGCCTTGTCTTAAGCAACAGGGAGTGGGAATACGCACCAGCAGGACTTACATGCAGACTGTACATCTCAGCCTGGGTTACTGAAAGAAAGCCTGAAGCGTGTCTCCAGTGTTCTCCTAGAGGTTTCAGAGATTTTGCTACCCAAAATGTCCAAGACATGCATGTGTAAAGAGCAGTAAAAGCATTGAACGTCTCAAGCATGAGTTACTGCCTCTCATTTTCCTGGGGATTCTCGTGCAGCACTCATAGGGTCTATGAAGAGTTGCATCAGAGAAAGGGAGGTTTGAATCCTATATGGAAAATAATGCATTTTGACTGAATTTGGCAGAAGACACCTTTTGGTTGTGAGACTTGGCATTAACTTAGCACAAGGGAGTCATTAATTTTTCTCATGTTCCTAGTCAAAATTAATTGCTTTTTAAAAAAGCCGCAATTTATTTTGCAGTTGAAAATGGTTATAAAACATGTGGTTATCTAAAGGTCACAACTTTGTCAACATTAAGTGCAATTTTATCTTCAATAACATTCATGTAAGAAAGCTATCCCTATTTCTTACTTTTATTAAGTAGATTAAATCCCAAGGAGAATGATATAGTGTGGGCTTTCCAAAGATAAATGTAGAAATGAGGTCATGTCCTCTTTTTAATTACAATTGTAATTCATTCCTGCAGTACAGGAAAAAGTTACAATTCTAATCAGCTAAAATTCGTACTTAAGAAATCAGAATAATCAAAGGTACTGGGAAAAGTCTTTGATTACTGTTTTTCAAAGGAAGCTAAGTACATTATCAAAGCAATAGGCTAGGCAGATTATTAGGTAGGACTCTGGAGACTCAGAGAAGTTGCTTATGAGACATTTTTATTTGACTCTCTCACTTGCTGTTTGCTTTTAAAACTTAGAGGCACAGGCACCAAATACCTTGTGATCTTTAGCTGTAATGAAACGAAAACTGTATAATATCACTGGAATGTTGGCACTTGCTGACTTAATCCTGTACCCATAGTAGCTGTATTCTATTTCCTCCGCTGGGCTGCCTTTAAGCCCTTTGAAAGACAACGGGAAGAAAAGACTTTAGGGTGGAGACTGTGCCTGTTCTTGAACTATTTGGTTACCTCGTGTCTAATTTGTATCCTGAAACTTTCCCTGCTGCGTGTCAGCCATTTGTCCCATGGATACCGAGACACTAGGGCAGAGTGTGCAGGCCTGAGGCTTGATCCTGCATGTGCTGTATAGGCAGCTGGGAAACAAGATCCTGTGTGCCTGCACTCTGGAGCTGGATTTATGGCTGGGGTGCAGCACTGTGCAAAAGCAGCCATTCAGCTTCATGACCCAGCTGCTGAAAGCCTGTGGAATGGCTGTATTGCATCTCCTGAACTGCATGAGAAGCCACCCACCAGCACAGCAGTGTGGTCCCTGTCCTAGGAGCCTCCTACCCACGTGGCTGTTGTGTGAGCAGTGTCCCCAGGCACGTCCTGTGTGGTGTGACACACCAGCTCGGCTTGGCCTCGCCCGCTCCCAGGGGGATGCCTGAGTCAGGTCACTTCCAGCTCAGGGATTTCTGTGTGCTGGTTTAAACATGTCCAAAGATGACTATTTTAAATTTGCATTAGTAGGTATTTTTTGTGTCTGTCTTCTAAAAGTGCAGCTGCTTGGATTTCTTTTTAACTGCATTACTGTTATGATGTGCTTTTGTGAGAGATGCAGATGGCACGAGTCATATTTCCTAGGAACAAATCACACACAAACTCAAATTTCAAAGCCCTCTAGAAATATGAGATGTTTGATAACATGAAGAAAGGAAAATAACAAAGAATCCTAAAGCGTAGTAAACTTGATTTCCGTGTATGCACACAGTTGTTTCAAGTTATGTTGAAACTATTTAAAGTTTCATCAGTTTTGACATCATCTAATAATTCAGTTGCCTTTTTATTTCAGATGTTGATGAATGCCTTCAAGACAGCAATGTTTGCCTAAGAGGAAGCTGCATAAATACTGAAGGGTCTTACAAATGCACTTGTCCGGATGGTTTCCAGCAGATAGCAAATAGGGGATGTCAAGGTATGAAATAGGTGTAAAAAGTACCCGGATCATTATTATGAATGTGCACATTTGTAAGTGTAACTTGTGATAGTCACGGATCATGCTAAGGAAGAGGAACTCCTTTATCATCTGTAGTACTTTCTTACTCTTCTTATTTTCTATTCTCATTCATTCTATTCTCTCTGTAAATATGTGCTGAGAAATTATTTCAAGAGGCTGGAGTCTCAGCCTTCATAACTTGAAAGAGAATCTGTGTTAGAACTAACAGAGATACAGAGCTGCTTTATTCCCAAATCCTGGAAACATTTATTTTGACAGAACATTCCATGTGTTGTGAATCAGAGATGTAACAACAAGAGCAGCATTGTTAGCATCAGGTCACATTAGATATCACTATAAAAGACTTGCAGTACTTTGTGGAGGATGGCTGGGGAGGAAGGGAATGTGTTATCTGAGACTGAGTCAGCATTGCCAAACCCAGGAAAACACTTTGTAGGTTTTAGTTCCAAACAATCCCATCTTCATGTTGGCAGAACACCCAGGCATGCCTCATCACTTTTGCCCACCATTTTTGTGGGAGAGAAACCATGGTGTTAGAGCTGGAAAGTGTTAACATGTTCATCTTCTAAATGCCTGAAGGACCAGAACACTTTGGCTGCTCTCTTATGCACAGTTTAGACTTGAGCTGAGAAACTGGATTGCAGCTCATCCACACTGAAGATCTTCTGCAATAAACCCTAAATTCCCTGTAAAAGTTCTGAGTATTCTATGTGACTGCTTTCTAATTCAAAAAGTGTTGCATTCAGCATACAGAAGCGCTGTATTAGACCTTGCTTTAGCAGATAGAACTGACCACAAGCTAAAATCAATGGCAGCTTTGATTCCCCTCTATGCTCTTCACTTTGCTATCTATAGTAGTAGATATACGCCTCATATTTTAAATGGATAAATATAACAAAACTGAAAGCACTTATGAGCCAACTAAGGGACAGACAGTGCAGAGAGAGAGCTATTGACTTAAACTGGCAAATTTATCACAGGATGCAGTGTCTGCAAGTTGAATCTGGACTAGACCAGAAGTTAGGGATATGCGTTTTGGTAAGGAGAAAGTTGAAAAGACTTTTCCAAAACATGAGAAACTGCAGTTTGCTTTTTCAGAGGTATTATACTCAATTTCCCTAACACTGGTAATTTTGTTTTCCTGTCATTCAATACATCATTCTACCTTGTGAAATCAACTGGTTCAGTTTCCAGTATTTTTCTGGCAGTTTTAAGACAGCTAAATCTTGAGTACAGTATGAGAAGGTACAATACAGTCCTTGTCATTGCTGATCTCCCACCATTCCCAACTTTGAGAGGGCTTCAGGAAGTATTTGATGGTTTGCATTTGCTATGAATTCAGAGAAATCTTTATACATGTAGGTGTTGTGTTCAGCACAGTGCAGTGACTTTTCCATAGGCACCTCATGCAGGTGTCTGCCAAGCTGTCTGTCTCTTTTCTTTCCTCTTATGGTCGTGATTTCAGGGCACTAGTTGGAAGGTTTACACACAAGCTAGAATCAGTTTGTAGCTAGAGAAAATTCTGTAATGGATGTCATGGTCTTGAGATGATGATACTGAAATCATAATTTCTCTATCAAAATTGCTGGCTACTTTGATACATTCCAGATGACTGTAAGCAACAAGAAGGTAGTGAAGAATGAGAAATTCTAGTGTTTGGATAAGGGATGAATAAGACTCATGGATAAGTTTTGTTTGTAAATTTGTGTTTGATCTCAGCATGGTACTGAGTGCTTCTTAATAGGTTTTTGTAAAGCAAAAAATACAAAAGTACAATTACAGCATGAATGGTAATTGATATAAAAGTGATGGTACCTTAATGAAAGTATGAAATCTGAGGGCAGATTTGGTTGCTAACATGAGACATCAATCAAAAGGAAATACATGTTTTTCAGGTTCACAAGTTTGAAAAATGCTTTCTAAGTTTAAAATAGAACCCAGCAAAAGAGATGATGATAAGCTCTTATATAGCAACCTTTTGGGATCATTCCCACTCCCTATCAGCAAAAAAGAGGATTTGGCTTTAAATACAAAATCAGCCTTCTGGGAAAGATGCAGCTCCAAACCTGCTAGTTAACACGTGTAGTCAGATGCCCAAGTTGACCAGTGTGCAGCCAACAAAAAGCAGTGAGATGGAGCTGAGAGTTCCTGTAACACAGAAGAAATGTTGGCTAGGATGGCACTTATGCTGATATCCCACAAATCATTCTCTGCTCATCCTCATCACAGAGTGATGTAGCAAGAGTATGATGCAGCAGAACGTAATGACATGTGTACAGCATTGAAGAATGATCCCAGGAGATTTGGTTACTCTGGAAGATGAGCCGTTCACACAGCTATTTACATAGCCAGTGGAGATAGAAGCTGCTTTTAAGATTAATTGAACTTAGCCTTAATATTAAAGCTGTGATGACTTCCAAAGCTCTTAAATGTCTCTGTGCTTTCAGATATCAATGAATGTGAGAGATCTGACCTCTGCTCACCACACGGAGAGTGTCTAAACACGGATGGTTCCTACCAGTGCATATGTGAGCGGGGCTTTTCTGTGTCTGCAGATGGCCGAACATGCGAAGGTGAGAGAAGTTATAATAATTCATTCCCATTGATTTGCTCTTATTAGGAGGGCGAGAAAAGTAGTCAGTCAGTCACTACTAAGTCTAAAATCTGCCACTCAAGGCCCCTTTATTCTCTTTCTCATAAGTAGATGATGTGCAAAGTGTTTGGAACTCGGGCTTCTGGTAAATTTCTGTGGGTAAGACACACATGAATATTTAGGATTATCTAATTTGAAGCTTAAGTGCATTAGCCTGAGCTACCTGGATGTTCTCATTGCTGTGTGGAAGACAACAGAACCTTGCTTGTCCAAACTTTTATTTAAAATATACAGATTAAGCAACAGAACACTAACTCCACTGAGAAGTTGTAGTGAAATCCAGTAGTTATATTATAGAACTTCAGGCATTTTGAAATGGCAGAAATAGTAGTAATTAGATCTTTATAGAAACATCAACAAGGAGCCTGGAATTTAGGGTAGGTAGGTTTTTTATGTTGCTATATGTGCTGGTTTAGGGTAAATTTGGGAGGAAACTTCTAAATAGGATCTTCTGGGAAGTAAGCCCAAAACAGCCTTTCTCTCTCAGTTGGTTCGGGAATAAAATTCCTCTGAGAAAAATGGAAAAAACTATTTATTTAACAAACAAAACCCCACAAGCATTAACAATTGAATAATATGAAACAGTAGAACCTCTCGCCGCTCCAAAAGGGATGAACAGAATGAAAGTGTCCTTGCCGTGGGTGGGCTCAGCTCTCCCTCAGTCTCTCTCAGGGGGGGCCAGGCCCCGGTGGGCTGCAGGTGCCTCTCTGGTCTTCTCAGTCCAGGGCAGGGCAGATTTCAGTCCCAATGAAAAGGCAAAGACTCTGTCCAAGAACTTTCCTGCTTTAATTAGCCAAAAACTAATTAAAAAAGGAAAAAGGAAAAAGGAAAAAAAACTCCGTCCATCTGTCCAAAGACAGCACCGTCCGAGCAAGGGAAAAAGGAATGTGGAGGAGTCAGAGCAGTCTCTCTAAACAAACTGCGCGCTCCTTCCTTCTTTGCTCTGGCCTTAAAGGTACAGAACATAATATCTACACAAACAGGGCAGACAATTTGGGGATACAAGCATCATAAAGTCATCCTAGGACACTATATCATGAGAATATATCCTGTTGCTAATGGTGTACACGTTTGCAAGTGATGCTGCTGTCCTGCACTGAATTTAAAACAGGACACTTGTGCTCAGTGATTTTGAGAAAGTGTGTGTCTTTGTGAAGTCAGTGATGCTGGTAGAAAATAAACACTCCCCTAACAAGATTAAAAATCGCTATTCTTATGCTTGAGAGGAGTGTTCAAGAAAATAAGGCTTGGGAAAAGTTCAGAGGGAGAAAAATTTTTTGGTAGTATTTCAGCAGGATGCATGTCGAGGAGAAGTGCTGAGCAGATGATAGCTCAGTGTTAGAACCAGTGGGTAGTGGATCTCAAGCACCCAAGAAGTAAGCAACTGTTCTCTCTCCCAAATTATAGGCCAGTAAATCCATATGTGATTGGTTTTCACAGGCCAATTCTTCTCAGAGTTCAATTAGGGATAGTGAAAACGTTTATCCTTTGGTGGATGAGGTACGCTGAAACTTGTGTCTGACTCTTGCATCTCCCTGCTTATACCAGAGAAAAATGAGCGTTACAGCTTTATTACTGAAGCTGGCATATAACCTGCCATATATTTAGTAAAGTGATCTCTTATGAAATGAAATACAGTGCTGGCAGGAGCACTGTTACGCTTGTCAGGGAATAAGTGCTGTATATTTCGATATAGCATAACATCAAACATGTCATTTGTGTTTTAATTATTATTGATAATTATAAAAATTTTTCGAGGGTTTTTTAGTGCTTTTTTCTCTCTAAACGTTTACTTCATTTTGTAATCATGGCGTAAGTTGAAAGAAATATTCTCTTACTGCCAGGACAAAAGCATGGTCAGGTAGGCTAGAGAGAGTGAATCTGATTAACTCCACTAATTCATGGAGGAGGCAGTATTTTATGATTTGAAGTAATGGGATCATTACAAAGCATGTTCATGGACTCCTTTCACCAGCATGTATACATTTCACCCAGTGTTCAGGAAGGATATGGACATATATCTTCAATTGCTCCGCAAGAAAAGTAGTAGCAGGTGTTTTGCCTCACTGTTGAGCATAGCTATAAAAGAGGAAAAAAAAAAAAAAAAGTGGCCAGAGAAGAACACAGCCTTCTCTTTGTAGAAGCCAAACACTTTATTTCAAAATGAAACCAGAAGAACACTTATTAACCTTGTGAAATCAAACTCACAGAAATTAAAAATAGCACAACTGAAAAAGAACACAACTTTGAAAAAAAAAGTCCAAAGTCATTGGCATCTACTGTTAGGAGATGTACCAGAAACAACGAGCTCCTCTGCATCTCTGACATTTAATAAAATAGCAGTTTCCAGGGAAAGGTTGCTATCATGTATGGTGAAGTAATACGAAGTTAATCTCCATTAGAACAAAAAAGCCAAACTTTTACTAAATAGAAAAAGATGAAGTCACAAGATCTTATTTCCAGAACTGTGACTAGTTTTGGAACTTTTTAATGAAGAATAAAACAAGTACAAAACCAGTTGAGTATGCTTCACAAGTAATTGGTGTTGTGTATGGAATACAGATCAGACTTTATATTCAGCGCTTGGAAAAGTATTTTAATAACTTGGCGAAGCAAGGGTACTTCTAGTCTCTGAAGCGGCAGCACTCCTTTTCCACCACAATTAGTTTCTCCATTCTGTCATTTTAATAAAAACAACCCCAGAGTTTTGAAAAACCTCATTTTAAGGGAGCACTGATGGCATCATTGTCAATATTTGTAGTGGTGTCAGCTTCATGCTAAAAGGCAAGATGAAACAAAAGGAATGTGTGACATTCCAGGTACTGAGAAAGCATGTGGCTTCCAGCTGCAGGAGCTACTGTTCTTTACACTAAGTGCCTCTGTGAATTTAATTCTAGTTAAGTGAGTGAGAATAACTGTTTATACCATCAGAGAAAGAACCTGAGAAAATTTTCCTGGATTCACACACCTCTCTGTACCTGGGGAGCAGATTTTCCGTATCTCCAGACTTTTTTTTGTATGAGTTTGACTTGGTTTTTTTTGAAGTTTGAAACAACAACAGCATAAAACATTTAAGAACCTCATGTGGTTTAGTTCTGGTATGGAGTTGTTGTGGCCATTGGCCAAAGTAAACTGAACAGCTGCAGAGGCTGTGTCTTCTTCCAAGGTGTAGACAAACTTTTGTTGCAGCAGTGACATTCCACTGCAGCCTGGCCCCAGGCTCAGCAATTTGACTGTGCTGGGCTCTCTGAACTGGAGGCTCTCAGAATGCTCCTTAGTTCCTTGCTGAGCTTTCTGGGGTTCATGTAAAGATGGTGGTTTACCCAGTTGGCTGCTAGTTGAATATTTTGGCAAAACCTCAAGTTAGAGGTTCTCTGATGCTAAAGTCAATACCCTGCCTCAAGCACCACTTCTCTGTGTCCCATCCCATAAGTCTCTCATTGGCTTCTCACTGCTGCAAGAGGCAGTCCGAAAAAACTTACACATCCCACCAGAGCTCTCCAACTTCTGCTTCTTCCTTTTTATGTATGCATGTTATGGATAGCCCTGGAAGTTTCAGAATCAGAGCTCTGCTTCTCTAATCACTTTACAGACCTGCCTTAGGAACCAGTTCTTCTTCGAGACATATTGCTGTGTAAGCAGAATTCAGTGAGGTTTTAAGTATCATGGTTGAGGTTGAGGTTGCCTTCAGGTTGTCAGAAAACAGGAACACAGTGTTGAACTGGACAAAAGTGCGTGTGATTGCACACATCTTGCCTTTTGATTAAAGCAGGCAGCACTGATTCATAGATTCCAAAATAGGTTGTGTTTACAGAGAACTGTTTTAGTCACTCTATAGACATAGGATATATTAGTTTCATACTTAGTTTTTTCCCCTGACTTTGTCTCCATGTAGCAAGAGAATTGCCGATTACAAGCCTCGCTCTTTATGGGGTGATTAAAGAAACAAATGTCCTTTCCGGCCATAAAAAAAGAGCCCTTTGAGTGAACTGTCTAGACAAGGAAAAATATTTGGTGCTTGGACTTTCTCTGTAATGTCCCATGCACTGAAAGATGTTCAGACTCTACTTTTAAAAAAAAACCTCTCTTCTGTGGCTGCATTATATACTGAATTAGGACACTTGATACAATCACAAGTTTTGTTTTTGTGACTTTTTAGTCAATGACCTTGTTTTACCTGTGAAGAACCAGCTGCGTGAACCATTCCCATTCCCTTTGACATTTAGGTTTTAAGTAAGAGGAGTTCTATAATTTGGGTAATTCTAAAATCTCCAGTTGTAGTTTCTTCTACGTAGGTTTTTAACAGTAACTGTCCTAGAACAGTTCAGGAACTGAACTCAGAAACTGGCTCAGGAACTTTTTGTTATTTAACTGTAGTCGTTCACTGAAGACACAAACACTGTGTTATTGTCTGTTGTCTGAAATTCCTGGCTGTCAAGCCACCATTGTTTACTCATTTTGAATTCCTTTTCTTAGCAGAGCTTTCAGATTAAGAGACTGTATTCAGATTTTTTACTAGATATGTGAAACTCTGCTGATCACATGAGACTCTTAATATTAGATATGTTATGCAGGGACAATACACAGCAGCAAGAAGGAGGGACCAGAAAAACACAACTGTAAAAAATTTTTATTGTCTTCCTCCCAGTAACTCCATATGCATCTTTTTATAATTCTGTCACTGTGGGGACTTGAAAAGGAAAAGCTATAAAAGCTATCTTTTTTTTTTTCTTGACCTTCCACCTCTGACAGTCTTTAACACAGATAAGTTGCTTATTTGCTTTGCTGAATTAATTCTACTAGGAAGGGTTTGTGGTAGGTTTCAACAAGTTCAATATCCAGAAACCATCCAAATTTTCATATTCAATTCTTTGAGAATAAGCATACTGGCTATTGTATTCTTTACCAAATACAGTAGCCCTTCCTAAAATAAATTCCTTAAATATTTTTCCTTTGTTTAATACATCAGGATGTAAAGACCATTAAAATCTTTACTACAAAACTTACAAACCAAATAATATTTTCTGCCAGTTCCATCTGCAAGTACTTTTTTTATAACCTATATGTGTCCTAGATTTTGATTTATTTAGTACAGACAATTTTGGCATGCATTTGGTATGCAGGCTGAAGTTTGTTAACCAGTGGATCAGTTCAGTAGGAGAAGTGAGTTTTCCATCACTTAAACATCCTACCATGAAATTACAAGCCTTTCTGAGAAAAATGTTAAAATTTCACGGTTTGTTCCATTGGTACAGAAATTGGTGCAGTGCATCTTTGCTGACTTCTCTAGGTTTTTGTTTGACACAGCTGTGAAGAGCTGGAGGAGTAGGCAGGACTACATTTGAGCCTTACTCTGTCCTTACAGGAAAACACCAGGTGCTGCTCACCTGTTTGGAGAAGCCTTCTCTCTGTGGCACTGCAGGATTCAGTCCCAGCAGTTCTTTAGTTCAGGGAGCGCCAAAGGCCTTCACTGGAGGTAGAATGATGGTAGGCTCCATCACATGAAGGGCTAACAAAATGTGCAGAGTTAATGACAGTAACAAGCATTCAGATAAATCACTTTATTCCCCATTTAAAATGCAGTTGTGCAGAGGAAATCAGACAGCAGCCATACTTACCAGCATAATGTTTTTTAGGAAAGAAGTAAAGCGATAATTTCTCTGCTTCAGACTGCAGAGGAACATAGAAGGCAGAAGGTACTAATCCTAGTATCCTGGCAGGTTCACAGTCTCAGCTAATGTTCTTCCTCCTGAAAAGCACCTCATGACATCTTTAATGACCACATATAGCCAGGGCTTTGGGTTTAGGCCTTACTTTGAGTGGAGATAAAAATAATGCATTCCTAGCACTTGTAATACACTTACAAAAATAAACCACAGTCTGCCACAAGCAGCTCTGCTTCATTATAATTTGATGGGCAGCTGAGTCAAAGAACAGACTTACACATGTAAGTGAGTTATTTGTAAGGCCAGCAAACCAAAACTGGAACTACGAATGAAAAGGCCAACACAGAAAACATTCCGGCATCGGAATTACTTTGTGTACCTGAGTAAGATGACTTGTACGTGTAGATTTACAGGACTGAAGACAGAAGGCTCAGTCCACAGATATTTACCACTTATACTATGAAATTATTATCTGTGCTGAGAGCCAGAGTGAGATCTGTGCAGCGCTTGTGCACAGCGGATGTGGCTATACCCTTGAACTCTTTTTGTAGGCACAATGAGTTCAGTTTCACTCATGTTGTTGACTGTATAATACTACACTGGTGGAACCTATAAGTCAGAGAAATTATTTAAGCTGTGCCTTGGTCTGTGGTATGTAACATTATGCTGTGGTTAGCAAGTTTGGTGAAACAGATGGGTGGAGGCAGTGGACCATTGCTGACACACTTACTGCAAAGCTAACCCTGAAACAGTTTCTTAAATTGCTCGTGTGCTTACATTAATTTTTGTGTCTTGTCCTTGTGTCCCTTCCAAATGTGTTAAGACATAGCTGCCTCTGTTTGCAAAATGGCCCATCTGTGGGTTTTCTGCACTCTTCAGGAATGTCAGGCTCTGGCTGTCACACAGCCTGTCTGATGTCAATCCTTCCTTGCAGATGTGGATGAATGCACCAACGGCACAGTGTGTGGCAGTCACGGCTTCTGTGAGAACATGGATGGCTCCTACCGCTGCCTCTGTTACCAGGGCTACCAGGACACACAGGATGGCCAAGGCTGTACAGGTGAGTGCAGAGGTGCTGCGAGTCACTGCTGCAAGGTTCAAGGGAGCAAAAACAGCATCCCAACAAAAAGAGTTTCACTTTTTTGTTTGCTGTCATTTTTTGTTAAAGTTATGCCAGTTACTAGAAAAATAGGGCTGAGCTCTTCTTTACTCACTGAACTTTGTGCCAGATGGAAACTTTACTTTGTATCTATTTAATGAAAAAACCTGTTATTAAGACAAACAGAAGCCAACAGCAAATAAGCTGAGTCTCATATTTTATTTCTTTTAAAAAAACCCAAGAAACCTCCAGGTTTCTGCATGTCAGGACCATTCACAAATATTTTATTAATTTAATATTTTAGCCTATTTAAGTGCTACATCTGTTTAGTCTCTTAGCCGAGTAACCAGGACCCTGCACTACCCCCTGCAGGAAATAACATCTGGAATGTGGCACAGCCAGGCTGAACTAGATGGCACCTCCCTAGGCATATGGTGTTTAAACAGATTTTAGCATTAGGTTCCAGCTCCAGGAAAGACACCTATCACCATGAAATGATGTGAGATTTTTGTAAATGCGTAAATACTGCACATTTCTTTTGTGACTAATAGGTTTCCAAATCTGTTGTTAATAGTGATGGCTGGAAAACCATTTGAGGCAGCAAAATTTGTAATATCAAATTAATACCAGATCAAGGAAAGGTATTCATTAAGCAATTTCTTCAAGCCAGACTCAGGATGAAACACATTTACTGGTAACAGAGACCTAAATGAAATACCAAACAGAGAGGAGGAATTAGAAGCTTTACAGAGTGTTTGGATGCATTTTCTAATATATTAGGTAGTTTTGTTACAAAATTCTTTATGCCATTTGACACTTACTTTCCTGCATACCAAGGTATATTTTGTCATACAGTACTTTTCATGGATGAAAACAAATGAAGCGAAGAAAGTAAAAAATAAAAAAAGGAAAGGAAAGGGGAAAGGGGAAAGGAAAGGGGAAAGGAAAGGAGTGAAACTAAATTTAATCTTGAGTTCCCACTGAAGTAATTCTGAACCACAAAATAACGCATTTGTTTATATTTTTTCTTGTATAACACTGTATAGTATAAAATACTCTTATCAAATTTGAAGCCAGTTATCAGCCAAAACAACATAAGGAAAAAGTAAGTCTCTAGTTCCTGACTAGGCAATGTTCCCCAAAGAAGACTTATTCCTTACGACAGGAACCCAATAAAAAGATAAAGAAAAATCTGAATACATTTTTTAAATGTGAGCAAGTTCTAAGTTAAAATCCATATTTATATAAAAACACACAAAAATCAACATTTATTCATATGACTTTAATTAGATTTTGATAGACAAGAGATAAAAGGATGAAATATTACTTCACAAGTTATATGTTAGACCATACTCACTTATAGGAATTTCTGAATTTTGATACAGGAATTATTA
Source organism: Nicator chloris (assembly GCA_013400495.1). NCBI lineage: Eukaryota > Metazoa > Chordata > Aves > Passeriformes > Pycnonotidae > Nicator > Nicator chloris. The sequence continues at coordinate 47,853 of WAAE01017289.1, forward strand.
TTTCTGATAGTAATCAGCATAATTTCTGTCTACTAATGAGATTCTCTCATTAGAAGTAGATTTTCAAATGTCAATGTTAGCAACTAAAAAGAAAGTAAGTTTAAGTGGTCCTGTTAGTATTTGGTAATCCTTGTTCAAACAACAGACAACAATTCTATCAGCCAAAAAAAGCATTTCAGGGTTGGCTCGTTAGCAGGTGTATGGAATCCAAGTTAAAAATATGTGGAATTTTTGGGAGAGAGAAATTTTGCAGTGTTCAGTGGGGGTCCCTGGGTGACCTGGGCACAACTTTTGTGGGTCCCAGAGCAGCCTGTGAGTCCATGCGTAGACATATGGTGGCAGTGGGGCTGGGAAATTCTGTTTGGTGATTGTTTACATGAAAAATGGCATTTTGGAGAGGAAAATGAATTATCTTTTTTGTAGTGCAGTCTGAATCTCACCAAAACCTGTTCATTTTGCTCCTGGAGCTTAGTGAAAGTTTGCTAATAAAGTTAAGAAAACAAATGAAATTACTCTGAGTCTTAAATCCCAATAAGAGAATACACAGAAAAGCAAGTGTTTAACAATGAGAAACACAAAAAAACTGTTCTGGTCTGCAGTCAGCACCTAATCAGCACTAGTAGTCTATAAACTGTACTGTGACTTTCAGGGGTCTTGATTTCGAAGGACTTACTACTTGTTTATGAATCCACTTAGGTATTAGTGAGCTTTTAATCCTTCCCCAGAGATGAAATCTGTAATCTGGCAGACAATATTGGCACAGAGCCAGCAGATAAAAGAACAGTCAGTAGTGCGTCTCCACTGATTTATGTTTTCGGATTTTTTCCCCAGATGTGAATGAATGTGAAATGTTGAGTGGAGTATGTGGCGAAGCTCTCTGTGAAAATGTTGATGGTTCTTTCCTGTGTCTGTGCTCTGATGAAAACCAGGAGTATGATCCAATGACTGGACAGTGCCGCTTCCGTACCTCACCAGGTAAAACACCAGCGGAGTTTTGCATGCTTGGCGTGATTTCAACTGCACACACAACCATTGGGAAGGCAAAGCTGCTTGAAGTATTGGTGTTGCTTTAACTACAGCAGAAAAATTTAAAACTTTGTCAGTGTCTTGGAAGTGTGTGCATGAGAGGAGGTTTTTCTAGGATGGAATATGTTATCGGTGAATCATTAGCCATGACAACATAGCAGAAGCACCTTCTAAGTGTTACACATCAGCAGACTTGGCAGTAGGATTGAGCAATGACCACAGGTAAGAGTAAACAGTCTCACAGGCTGTACTGTAACAATGAAATCTGATATGGAACCAAATCTATGACCTGAGTGATTTTGGTTTTTGTCCAAACTTTTACAAACACCCATTAGTATGCTTGGACAATGTTTAAGGGAGCGTATTATTAAAACCAGAAATTGTGTTTAGTTGTTGTGGTTTCACCTCCGATTGCAACCAAGACCCAAGCAGCCACTCGCTCACTCCCCTAGAAAGCTCGTGGGTTGAGATAAAGACAGATAAATACAGAAAGTAAAAGCTACACACCCAAGCAAAGCAAATTGAGGAATTAACTGACTGCTTTCCATGGGCAGGCACATGTTCAGCCACCTCCAGAAGAGCAGGGCCCCATCACACGTAACAATGCCCTGGGAAGACAAAAGCCATCACTCCAAACATCCCCCTCTTCCTCCTTCTACTCCTCATTTTGTATGCTGAGCATGATGTCATTCAGGCTGAAATATCCCTTCGGTCACTTTGGGTCACCTGTCCTGGCTATGTCTCCTCCCAACCTCCCATGCACCCCCAACTTGCTCACCAGTGTGGCAGAACAAAAAGCAGAAAAGGCCTTGGCTCTGTGTAAGCCATGCTCTACAATAACAAAAACATCTCTATATTATCAACCCAGTGTTCAGCACAATTCCAAAATAGAGCCCCATACCAGCCACTCTGAAGAACTCCATATCAGCACAATAGTGATATCTTGTTAGCATTATCTAGAATTAATGTAAGTCTTAAGGGAAGGTTGTTGGGAAAACAAAAACCCAAACCACGAAATTGTTGTCAATCTACCTCTGTTGTCAGTCTCTCTTGAGGTGTTCTTGTCTGGTTTACTCCTGTTTCCTACTAGTCCATTGTACTGGATTTTTGAGCTTTTCTTATAAAGTGTTTTGGGTGTTGAAAATACTACTGGAATGAAAATTAGTTTAGAACTCTCAAAACTGCCTTCCCATTTCCACACTGATCCAGTTTGGAGAAAGGAACAAACCCACAGTAAGGATGAGCAGAGTACAAGAAATGACAGCATTTACTTGCACAGCGTTTTTTCCCTTCCAGAATGCAAATCTTGGTATTTTTGCCTTGTTTTCTTACACTCCAGGCTGATCTAGCTTCCAGAAAGCCTTAGAGGAATTGGCTTTTTTGCCAGGATGCTGACTTTACAGCTTCCAGGCTGTGACTGTTTTCTTCTATAACTCATGATCTTTCAGGCTTGTAAGGAGGGTTACAATATCCATGACCTAATTGTCACAAATATTTAGATCACTGAATGTAGCACTCAGCAGCACTCAAGATGTTTTCTGTGAAATGTCATTAACAGCTGATTGACAAACATTTTGGGCCTCTGAGGAGGTAGTACTCAGGAGAGTTCAGCTAGCTGATGAAACAAAACCAGAACTAAAAAATTAGCAGAGGATCTGAGTCATGTAAAAAGAACTCAAATCCAAGGGACATTTGAGGACATACCCTAACATTACTGTGGGGAGGAAGGGGATGAAGAACACATCATCAAGATTGTAGTGTCAACAGATGGATACTCTACTGTCAGTGCTAACTCCATTATGCTGTCAGCAGTGAGCACAGCTTTGCTGTGATCAGTCTGGAAAGTAACTGTTCCTCCTCCCCTCCAGGCTCCATCAGACCCTAACAAAACACATGCTTTGCCTTTGTCTCTTCTCTGATAAGGTCATCAAGATCTCTCATAGAAAGCCATAAGGAGGTAGTGAGAAGTACTTTACATCATATGGTCTTGGACTAGAATAAGGCAAAAATGGCAGTACTCGGAACAGAGATCTTACTATCCTCTTTTCTTCCAAAGTAAAAGGAGAAAAGACTGTTGTTAGTTCTTCTTATAAACTATTCTTGCTGCAAAGAATGCTGCAATAGCCACACATCCTCTCCAGCTTTGACAAGCCACATACTCAAGTCAGGCGTGGTGCTTTGCGAGCTCCCGTGGTGCATATGGCCATCATCTGCCAGCACGGGTTTGCACCATGCTTATGAAAGGCAGAACTTAAAAGGCAGAAAAGAAGAATTTCATCTGTGTTATCCTGTTGCAGATATCTATAGTTCAGCCTGGTTCACCCAGCTCTTGCTTATTTCTAATTCTGTGTTTTTGTGCATGAAGAAGTGTTTGTCCACCTTGTATGAAGTGCAAATAGGTGACATTTGTTCAAATGTTACTTTTATTTGGGACTTTTCTTCCATGTGCTAGAAGGCTGTTAGAGTTGTGGAGTGCTGTGTGTTCACACTTCCCTTTACTTCCCCTTAGGGCTCTCAAGACTTCCTTTTATTTGGATTCTACTCCCTGGAAATTTGTCTGTTGTTAGCTGTGCCTTGAAACAATCTTCCCAGTGTATGTATCAGGCATTTAAGCCCCTATTGTCACTTTCAAGTCAAAAAACCCAAAAAAGTGCAAAAAATTGTGCAAGGCTTGATTGTCTCATTCCCCTCTTCTCTGCCCTGCCATTCATAAAACGTAGGAAGTGTTTCAGGAATAAGAAAAGACAAAGGAGGAAAGAACTTTATTCTGTAGGAGATGAAAATCTGCTGTTCTATACATCTTTGTACCTAAGAGAGAAAAAATGCGTGCTTTGGGTTGAAGTCTTCTCATTTGTTCCTCTGACAAACTATATAAAGCTATTTGTGATTAATTTCAAGTGCCAACTCAATACACTTCAAGTAATAATCGATAATAGTAATAAATAATAATAAGGTTGAGTATAATTGTGATTTTAACTGGTGCATGTTGTAGCATGCATTTGAACTAGTAATATAGACTAATGTAGTACTAACAGGTCTCATAACATTGAATCCAGAAGCTATAATGAACAGTAAACATTTGAGGATTATAAGTATGACTTGGAGAGGCATGCCAAAACTTGAAATGTTTCAGTACCAGTGCTTGCAGAGATACAACATCATTGGCATCAGGGAAACGTGGTGGGAGGAAACTATGCCTGGAGCGCCACACTGGATGTTTACAGGCTCTGCAGGTGAGGCAGAGAGATGGCTGGAATGTGTGGAGCTTACGTTTGGCAGTGGCACGGTTTAAAGTCTCCAGGTAGGGATTAAGGGACAAACAAATAACATGGATATCATTGTGGGAGTCTACTATAAACCACCTAGCCAGGACAGTGAGACTGATGAATTGTTCTTTGAGGAACTAATGGAAACCTCCAATCAACTTCCATTGTCCTTTGGGGTGACTTCAACTTGCCTGGTCAATGTCCAGCTAAAGAAGAGTCAGCAGTGCCCTGGCAGCCAGGAGGGAAAGCCCTGTCCTGGGGTGCATCAGGCACGGCATGGCCGTGGAGATCTCCACTGAGGTACATGGGCCCACTTAGGTACCTGAGCTAATTTAGATGTTGCTTTCTCCTGGCCACGTGAAATATAACCAGTTATTTATTGCAATATATTTAACAATATTTAACAAATTGATGGGATTTATAAGTCAAAATGATAGTTTTGGTGTCCAAAACCGTAAGTCCCCTCTAGAATGATTAATATTGAAACAAAATCAATCACCCCTGCAATCTAACCAACCACCATCACAAAAAAAAATTGAGGCTGCCAAGTAACAGTTAACAAATTTGATCCAAGACGTTCCTTAAGGCTGGAAATTTGGTTTATGAGTGCAGATTCTGAATTTCCTAAACATTACTAATTGTTAATGACAATTGTTATTTTCTAATTGTTAAGTGAATTTCAGTTGTCTGTGGACAAAGTCTTAGCTATAAGTTTTACGTGTGCATCACTTGCACTAATCCCTGAATTGTATGTGTATGCATGTAGATGTATATGCACTGTAGGTGCACGTGTTAGGTGTTGTAGCTGGTCACATGTGGAGTCAGTTGAGAAATCTAGACAAGTACACCCTGACAATAGGCACATACCAATATATTTTTACTGTATTCTTGAAAATCAGATTCTGAAAGTGAGAGTTCTTACTCAAGTTGTTTGCTCAGAGTCATCTGAGTCTTTGCTGAGCTTTTAGAATTTGTGAAGTTATGATGACTATTTTTCATTTTTGCAACCAGCTTTCTGATTACATCAGTAAGTGTTGTTGGTACACAGTTGCAGTATTTAAGATCCCATCACTTCTATATTTTGTTTCTTTCAGATCACAGTTGTTAACAGAACACTGTTTAGGCAAATATTTCAGCGTATGCTGAAGTCTAAGCATATGCTAATCCATATTATCCAGTGAATCCTGTGTTACTGATACATGTTTTTGCATCAAACATATGCTAAGCATACTGTTGGATCAAGGTTATGCTAAGGTATATAAATCTATTTCTAAGAAATACTTCGGATCCATTCCAGCAGCAACTATACAGAATTTCTCTCTTAGGCTGTTAACAGAACAGTTCTATCACAAATGTGGTAAAATTATATTCCTTTACCAGCATGCCTTAGGTAGAGAGATATTTTACATTTTCTAACAAGAAAACCAGAGTCAACAATGATACACATAGTAAGTATTCATTTTCTGTCATATCTTGTCAACATACCTAGTGAAATCACTTTCAAAGACAACCTGTTTACTAAATGGTTAATAATTTATGACAGAGAAATTATAAGCTTGTGGACATAGATTGGTCTTGGCTTTAAAAAAAAAAAAAGGTTCGCGTCTCATTTGCTTTCCAAACATTCATGATGCCTTCTCGACTAACCCTCACAGCTGTGTAAACAACAGCCATTTAAGCTGCTGAGCAGATAATGGGAGGAGAAACCAATACATCATATGTAAAATGGGAATAAACAAGGACATGATGAGACTATCTCCCTCCCAGGGCAGCTTCTGGTGTTCTTTCTCTGATAAACAACATGAAAAGAGCCATGCTTTCTCTTCTGATGAAGATTTGGCTTGGATTCAGTTAGACAGATGGCAAATGGCCAAGGAAAATGTATCAATTGGTGACTGAAGTACTGCTCTCTCACCTTGGAATGGCAGATGTAGTTCAGCTGCATTTGTGTGACATGATAGTCTTAATATAGTTCCTATTGGATAGCAACTGATACCACAAAACCACCTCAATTGATGAAATTCAACACATTATGGAAAACTGTAATAATCAGACGAGGGTTGATCACAGGCTAAACTAACAAAGCTGAAATAAGCGGCCAGCTGGGTGTATCCTTTAATGTACAATTTAGTTATACTGGCAAAACTGCAAAGCCTTGCAGGTGGCAACATTATTACAAATTTGAATAGAGGTGTCTGCCAGCCCCTCAGCCTCCCAAAACTGAAGTCACTTTTCTGAGGAAAATAGAAATAAATCCAATTGTCTGTGTCTAATTAAAAACCAAAAGAACTATCACACATGTTCATACTATTGAAGTGCAACAATAGGCAATCCATGCTGACATTTTTAAATCTGCTTTCCTGGTAAAGGGATCTAGTATTTGCATGCCCAGTAAAGTTGCCTTACTCCATCTGCTTTGGGGAATGTGGGTGGGCAATGATAATAGGATTGAAGTAGCAAGAGCTGGAGTATATTTAATTTCTTCAGCATTTGTTGGACGTCACTATCTTCAAGCTCCCATCTCACAAACACTTTTTAGGTGGGATGTTAAAACCCACCCAGAGTTGCTTCCCTCTTGTTTCAAAGGTGATTCACTCTTTTTCCCAAGTTCCAACCAAAACTCTCTGTTCAGGCAGGCTGTTCATCTTCCCTCCTGTCCCATCTTTCGGCTAATAGGGATGGCCTGCTCCTACACCTTTAAGATTTTCTTCCCAAATTGCATCCAGCCCTCCTGAGACTCTTTTCCCATTCAGGACTGCTGCCTTAGGGAGTCTCTCAACCAGTCTCCTGAAGAGGTGGAAGCCTGCCCTCTGGAAGGCCAAGGTGGCAGATGTGCTGGCAGCCCTCCTTACTTCCGAAGAATCACAATCCCTATAATTTCCTGATTGCTTTTCCAAGGCAGCCTCTGACCATCACATCATCCACCAGTCCTTCTCTCTTCACAAACAGCAAGTCCTGTGGGGCACCTCCCCTGGTTGGCTCCCTCACCAGATATGTCAGGAAGTTCTCTTTCATGCACTCCAGGAATCTCCTAGACTTCTTCCTCTCTGCTGTGTTGTATTTCTAGCAGACATCTGGAATGCTGAAGTCTGCCACAACAATAAGGGCCAGGGATCACGAGACTTATCCCAACTGCTTAGAGAATATTTCCTCTGCGTCTCCATCCTGGCTGGGTGGTCTACGACGGGCTCCCACCAGGATAGCTGCCTCCTTGGCCTTTCCCCTGATTCTTACCCATAAAGGCTCAACCCTATCGTCATCATCGTTCAGCTCCAGACAGCTGAGAGCCTCCCTAACACACAGGGCTACCCCACCGCCTCTCTGTCCTTGCCCATCCCTTCTCAAGGGTTTATAACCTGTCATCGCAGTGCTCCGGTTGTGCGAGCCATCCCACCATGTGTCTGGTAGCAACTCTGTTACAGTTCTCCTGCTGCACCATGAAACCAACATTTGGTGCAGCAGCATCTTGAAGTGCTCTGTCAGTCTATAAAACAGAGGTTCTGATTCCTGCCTCAATAGCTGTGTTCCTTGAGAAATGTCTCATTCTTGGCTTATTGTGCAAGAGCCCGGGTAGAAATTAATGAAATCTCAAAGAGTGAAAAATCAGCCAACATGCAAAAATTTTAATAAGTTTTTTGTGAGTTAAACATTTGTTAAGTACTAAGCATAAAGAATTTTCCTAGATATAAAGGAAATTAGCTAGTCACCTCAAGATTTGTCTATCTCAAATTCCTGAATAAAGTTTGGGGTTTGATTAATAAATGTGAGCATATGTAATTTTAGAACTTGGTTACTTTACTGGTCGCCTGTGAAAAGTTTTTCACATTGATCAAGTGTGAATAACAATTTTATGTGGTAGTTCCCACTTCTGAGCCCTTGATGGTAATTTTTGTGAAGTGAAATGTTAGGTAGACAGAGTTCTGCAAACACAGAAGCTTTAAATAGGTATTTCTTTTCAAAATGGCTTCTTGGTGTACTTTAGGAGTGCCTTGCTTTCAAAAGGTCTTTGACTATTATACTAATAGGGTATTTATTGGATCCATGGGACAGACTATTTTGCTTCCAGTCCATATAAATATTGTGAGAGGACCCACTCAGTGCTTAAGGCAATAAATCTGCCTTCTTGGCTGGATTCCTATTTTAAAGTAAAATACAGAGTCAGTTAACTTGACATCTGTATTATATTCCTCTGCTTACCATGGAGTCAGTAAGTTACTTTTGCAAAAATCATAAAGGGCATTGTATTCAAATGTGGAGCATGCTTTTTTCCCCATTGAAATTAAAAGGGGTTGTAAATTCTCATTCTTTTGAAAATTGACTCTTTTCAGTTCATGCCTCAGCTCCTTTATCTGAAAAAATGAGGTTGTACTATTTGCTTACCTCTGTGAAGAGCTTTTGGATTCATATGTGAGGAGCATCATGTCAATGGTTGGGCATGGCCATTAGTAGCAGAACACGAGAGCAGCTACTTCATGCATTGCTTGAAAATGATAGAAGAGCAAATTGGAGGGATCCTTTTATGGCCGAGTTGGAGAACAGGTCTGAAAAAGCCAAAGGAAAGTCATTGACTTCCATGATTATTTCTAATGTCAAAAAGTTAACCCAAAATTTGTACATAACCATTTTCTTCTCTGCTCTTTTGACCTCCTGTAAAAGTGACTGATTTCATGAGTCATCTTGTGTGGTTTACGTTTTCTTTTCTGCCTTAGAAATGCCAATAGAGCCTGATCAACAGGAAGATGGAAAGAAGGAGTGCTACTACAATCTGAACGATGCTAATTTCTGCGACAACGTGCTTACATCCAATGTAACCAAACAAGAGTGCTGCTGTACCTTGGGTGCTGGTTGGGGTGATAACTGTGAAATCTTCCCATGCCCTGTTGTTGGAACTGGTAAGAGGAGGCCTTCTGTCCCTTTGCAAGCTTTTGAAGCATTGTATTTATGTTAACAGAGTGTGCTTTGCCTTTAGAAGAGCCTTGCCCATTAAATCCCATATTCTGTAGTGTTTAGTCATGACTTATGCATAGGAACCCTCCACAGAGGAAAGGGGGATAAGAATGATTCGTACCTGGTGTAAACCCATTGCCTTCTCTGCAGTTGCCCTAGGGATAAAAAGAGCCAGTTACTGAACAGCATTAACTCCAACTGATTTTAAGCAAATATGGATTCTCACAAAAGCTTTTTGCAGATGCTGTGGTAACACGTCAGATTTTTTCCACAAGCTGGAAAACAAAGGTAACCATTACAACATTTTTGAGGCTGCAGCTATTCTTTGTAATGCTGTTTCTACAGCACTACAGCTCACCTATATATGTTATGGCATTAGTTTTACATTTGGCAACTTACTGAACAATTCGGTTAATAATGTTCTCTGCAGACCATTGTTTAACCTCTACATATTAAATTAGACAAACAGAGCCATGTGATATTTGTCACAAATTTTGAAAACAGTACTTGAAACACAAGCAGGGGTGGCTGAAATTCAGAATCCAGGTGGAAAAGAATCACGTAAGAGAGAACATGTGTAAATTTTTTGAGATTAAACGCTAAAGATTACTTTTCACAGAAATGCATCGTCACATTTAATTCCTGTTTTAACTGTACCTTAGAATCAGTCAAACTGAAATGAAATGCATAATGAAAAAGGGGCCTCTCTGCTTGGATAGGTTTGTTTGATTCTGTATAGCCTCCAAGACACTTGAAATAATTTCTCTCTGTAATGCACACCGTGTTCTCGTGTTGCAGTCAATTAGTGTTTTTCCTGTATGAGGACTGAAGAATGTGGACAGAGGTTTGTATCTCAGTTGGGCTATGCCTAGATTACAGCTTGCAGCGTAGCTCAGAGAGGCCCCTGCTAGCTTTAATTAAGATAATTTTGCTACTGGTATTGTTATAACTGCAGTGCACCATGAAACCTAGTAAGGACAACGTTCTCCTGCCAGAGAGCAAGAGAAATGAGTTTGCCTGGAGCTGTGTGGTGCTGTGGGCACCCTAGCGAGGTTTGTGAAAGCTAGCTCTGCAGACTGAGAGCAGGGGAAAGTCAGGCTGTGGCATTTAACATCCCCCATTAAACCAAAGGTGTGTGTGATTGCCTGATAGATGCAAACCAGGCAGATATCTCAAAGTACCCTGAAATACATGTAACACTACATATGTGAGAACCTTCTTCTTAACAACATAATTTTTTGTTTTCTTTTTCTCCCAGCTGAATTTACTGATTTGTGTCCTGAAGGAAAAGGTTTCATTCCCTCTGGAGAATCGTCTTACGGCCTTCTTGCTCAGAATTACAAAGGTCAGAACTGACTTGCATTAAGTTTAATCATTTCAGAAGTTCTGGTAGTTGATTGACTAGAAATGTGAGCCAGGAATGTAAACATACTAATTCAAATTTTATTAGGTGATAAAAACAGTTTGTAGTATGAAACATTACTGAAAATCATCACTTTACAGGTTGTTAAGAATGTCAATTACACAGTCTCTGTAATATTCTGGTTTAATTTCTACTAAGTGCTATATACTGTGAGAATAGGTGCTGTGACCACAAACCACAAATACTCATTTACATATGGAATACAATGCCAGCTTAAATTTGTAAATATATGTACGAGGAGTTGGAAGAGAGGAGAGAGGTCTGTTGAACATTTGGCCTGCAAGGTAGAATGAATATAAAAACTGAAGAGAAGTTCAGCAATGATATTTTCATTACAGAACTTCATGGAATAATTACTGCTAGTAGTCTAGTGGTAGTAAAGCAATCAGAGTGATAGAAGTTGGTGAATGTGGGTGGGGGGGAGATGGCATCACCGAGAAGGAAAAGTGAGATCAGCAAAATTTCTTTTCAGGTTTGAGAAGTAGCCATCAATATTAATAATTTTTAAGACTGTCACAGAGCTCATCATAAAGTCTCTGAGAGCGTTTTTGTTCTGGGATTGTTTAAGGGTGTTGTTTATCTTTACAGATCTAAGATTTCTGTATATATTCACAGTGGGCGTTTGGAACTTGCTCTGTGTGCAGCATATTCAAATGTGTCTCAGATAAAATCTGCGTTATTTTTGTGCTACCTCAGGGTTGATAATATCTCTAGCTGCTATAAATACTGATATGTGGAATAGTTCATCTGGAAATATCTTCCACAAATCCCTGCCATAATAAGACTTCTTCCCTTTTCAGTAAATTTATGTTGTAAAACCTTGGGAATGACACAAAGAACAAACACAAAATAGATAAATGACTTTTATTAATGTGCTATTTTCATAATGTGATCTTTCTCTGTTACACTAACTTAAGTGTTACTGTTGCTTTTGTCCACAAGCTTCTGCTTGTAGGAGCAATTGCTGTTTTCTTATTGGAATTATCTCTCAGAAATGAATAGCCTGCTAGCCTTCCTTGGCTTAGCTTCCAGGCTTTCCCATATTTCTCCAGACACAAATCCATGTTCCACAGGAAAAAGACAGATGTGAACATGATATTTCTTATTAATCTTTGCATTGTTCTTGCTGCTAAACAGTCAAAATATTTAGTGTTTGAAGCCTCTTTGTGGCTGGAAGAATGGATGTAAAAATAAATAGTTTTCTAGATCTTTCAGTTCTTCTGGAAAAAAAAGGAAGCATTTGCGTGATTCACCTTTAAAACTACTGTACAGCTGGAAAGGACAGCTTTGGGATAAAATCTGTGTTGCCCCAGAATAAATGGGGAGTAAATATATAGAAGACAGTGGATTAAAACAATTGGTATTGAGAGAAGAATGACCTACTTTAAGTTGTGCTTTTTATTGCCGTTTTTACTCCCAACCTAGCTTTAACAGACTACTCTAAATAGGTCTAGCACACGAAAAGTAGGCTGGAAAAGAGGAAGTGAATGGAATTCCAACAGTAACAAATACATAAATACAAGACTGGGAAAAAATGTGTACAACTGTGAAAAGCTATATATGAGCTGGCATATATTTTCCATGAAACCTCCCTGAAAACATTTAGCCTCATTTGAAAGTGTGGTAGATTCTCTTTGTCAGCCGTCACTGGCTCTGTAGTGACTGCCGCCCTGCGTTCGGCCACAGACACACAGCTGGTCCTGTGTGGGGGAAGGCTGCACTGAAGTGCTCTGAGAAACAAAGCCATGAGCAGTGCAGGTAGGAAGATTTCTTGCCATGCACAGCAGAGTCACCAAATGCTATGCAAAGAGCAGTCACAGAGTCCATCCATAAGTATACCTGCTTAGTTAGTTTGGTAACCAAATGGTGTGCTTAAATTAGATCCATGGTGGGAATACCTTCAGTAAAGAAATTATATGGGAAAATACAGGCCATATTGTTCATCTGTTTTGCTTGGAGTTAAGAGCAATGTGATACCAAAGGAATGAAAGGAGAACTGCAGATTATTCCAGTCTCTGTGTGCCATGGGACTTAATTCTGACAAGGGGAATAACGGTCCGCCAATTTTTCCCTTTCCATTCTGGCTACATAGCCTCTTCCACACCAGTTGTCTGAGGGGTTTTTCTCAGTGGATGTCTGTGCTCCTGAGATTTTCTGTTTAAACTGAAGTTTGCTTGAGCAGAGAAGTGTATAGGATTTATTCCATCTTGCTTGTCTACGTGGCACCATAATGACAATGGTAACAGAGCCTTTAATGTTTTCTCCCCAGATGCTGATGAATGCCAGCTCTTTGGACAAGAAATCTGTAAAAATGGCTTCTGTTTGAATACGCAGCCAGGTTATGAGTGCTACTGCAAACAAGGCACATACTATGACCCCGTTAAGCTCCAGTGCTTTGGTAAGTTTATTTAAAGTGGTCTTGTCACTATAATGGTATGCAGATGGGCAAAACAAGCAGACTCGTACAGCAGGATTCCCATTAGAACTGTGGCATTCCCAGTAAGGGGAGAAACACTGGGCCTCTCAACTCCTGTAGCAGCTTTGTAAGACACATTGGGTCATTTCCCTTCCTTCTGCTTGGCTGAGCAGCAATTCTGGATGACATAGCTGTGGCATGTAGAGCAGGGTTTGCTTTATTTGCCTCCTTTTTCAGCAAATTAGTCCCAGGAGTTTGCATCTCCAGAACAGCCTTTTGTGCTCCTTTGAGTGCATAGTCAAGAGCTGGTGCCAGCCTTAATGCAGGCAGCACAAAGTCATCAGAGGGGGCTCTCTCCTTACATGCACACTGCTGCTTCACTCTGCCAAGGTACAATTTAGCCTTCTGTTCTTTGTATATGGAGTGAGCAGTGAAAACTTGTATGTTGAAGCTCACCTTTCATTTGGTAAGTGTTCTGGGTTTACTATATTAAATCAAATTAATACAGCCTTTTTTTTGTTTTGTTTCAAGGACAGATATTTTCCACAAGGAGTTAATGTGCAATGTGAAATTACAGTTGGGGTCATTGATAAGCCCATTTTAGCCTGCACAACCTTGTACTCCTTTGGTTCTGGTATTCAACTGAAAATTGCTCATGACCATGACCCTGGCTTTTGCTCTGTAAGCAGAGAACCATGTATAATGTGCGGAATAGCATAATGAAAGGAAGCAATTTTTGCAACTGCAATATGAGAGCCTTTTACCTTGGGATTCTATGATTATTCTTTACAAAGGGTGGGGTTTTAGCTGATTAAATGTAATTTCTCTGAAGTGGCCTCCTCTTCCCTTTGAGCTTGATTTCAGCTTTTGCTTTCCAAGACAAACTAAGAAATATAACTACCATGGCTAGGTAAGGGGATCCCCTCTTCTGACAAGTTCATGAAGAATCACTGAGAGTATGCCCACCTCTAATGGGTGAGAGTATGCCAGCTGGTATTGTCCTAAAGGGAGAAGAATGTGGGAAGCAGTGACAGCTGTACCGGGTGCAGGGTATTCCTGGCACTGCAACCCCTCCAACAAGCCTCCTTATCCTCCCTAGTACTTCTCCCTACCAGCTCCCTAAGACTTGAGGATCAGTGGTCAGCATCCTTCCGATGTCTGTCCTTCTCCATGGGCACAGGCAGGAGTTTTTTTGCCAGCAGTGGGTGTTTGTGGTAATTTACAGAAGGCATGCAGGGTAGTCTGCTCCCAATATAGGAAAATAGAAACATAGATTAACACAATGCAAATACTTTGTGCTGGCTCTCCTTGATACATTTCCTTCCATTTTAAAGACACGGATGAATGTCAGGACCCAAACAGCTGTATTGATGGCCAGTGCATTAACACAGAAGGATCTTACAACTGTTTCTGTACACACCCAATGGTTTTGGACGCAACAGAAAAGCGATGCATCAGACCAGCAGATTCGAGTGGTATGATCCATTATACATATTACTGAAGTGAGTACACCTCTACGAGGTGGTGCTGACATGGCTACAGACCCAAAGTCTAAGCTTAGACTGGGTCATCCTTGGATGAGCCTGCTCTTCTGGAGGATTTTGGAAGGCAATGCTTGGACCGTCGTCTGTTGATCCAGAAGGCATCGTGATGTAGGACTCCACAGTGCTCCACTTTGCCTATACAGACAGGACATTGCTGGAAGTATTGTGAGATTAGGCTCGGGCTGAGGAGTCTTCAGCCAGTTCACCAGCTCTGCGTCTGCCTTGTCCAGCCTTGTAGGTAATGAGGCACAGCCTGCTTGCTGTCTCAGTAAGGCTGGGGTTTGGCTGCAGGCTAAGTCTCGAGATTCAGTTCTACCAAAGTAAAATAAAAACAGGAATGACAGGATATAGGAGGAAATAGCTAAAATTGTATGTGTGCTTTCAATTGTTTAACACTGAAGGTGCATTGAGCTCACAGTTTCAAGCTGTGGGCTTCAACGTCACTGTTCAAGTAACATCTTTTTGCATTCTTTTAACTTCAGTAGACACTGATTCCAGAAAAAAAAAGTTAGATAATATGAGATTCTTAGAAACATCTCAGACGTCGAGAGCATTATGCAGTCTGCACAGCTTTGTCTATGCCACTCATGTCTTCGAAAGAATTGTTACAATGGGTTTGATTTAGTGCTGGCACTGTATAGCCATAAATCCAGACCTCTGGTTCCTGCAACTTGCAGTGAATTTTCCTGAGATGCTTCTGTAAAAGGAAATGGGAATACAGACTGAATGCCTGCTTTAGTCACTCCAAATTGCAAGGCTGATATTTTGAGGAGTAATGTGGTCACCCTGTTGTCTGGAACTGTGGAAGAACCACAGTGTTTCTATTGTTCAGTCTTCAGTTAAACAAACCAAGAGCAGGATTGTCCTTTGGGTTCATCTAGGATGTGAAGAGAATGCAAGTGCCCAAAGGGTCTTCTGTCATAAGACATTCAGGCTGACACAGCACTGATCACCTCAGCCAGCACAAAGCACTCAAGCCTTGTCTCGCTCCTGGCAATGTTCCCCTCACGCAGAGGGGGAGAGAGCAGGCTGGTTCCTTTGCTGCCAGCAGAATTTGGAGTTGGTTGCAGAGACCCACTGCTGCTTTTCACTGCGTGTTCTGGCAAGCTCTTAGTAGAATAGGTGTCTAAGTTGTGATCACCTTCGTGCTTTCAGAACTCAGATTTGCTCTTGGGCAAGGTTTCAGTTCTGTACTCACCCATGCATAATGTAAAAATGCGGTAAATGGATATGCACAGACAAAACAAAACCTTGGTTTGTGACAACACTTATTTTTCACTCTGTGTTGGAACAAAATCAAAACCTTGCAGATGTCTTCACAAAACAATTGCACTGAGGTTTTTACATTCCAAGTGGAAGATTAAATTTACAGTTCCTCTCCTTCCGATCAGCAGCGATCAGAACTTGCTGGGACTGGGAATGGTTTCTTCTGAGATCTGTGTCAAAACTATTATGCCTCTGAAATATTCCAGCCTTGACAAAAATACAGATTTTTGTTAATGTTCGTAAGAATGTGACAGTAGTTCACAGCAGTGTTCTGTCTCTAACAATAGCTGTAAGTAGATGATTAGAGACCAGGAGGGCGGATAAACAATACTTCTCTTCACCCTCCCCAGCACTCTCTCAGCCTCCAGCTATTTTCAGCTCAGGGGATTTCCTGAGACTGATGTAGTTTGTCTGTTTAGTTAATGGGACTCTCTCTTCCAAGTATTTGTCCAGTCTCCCAGGGAGCCCATGTAAAATTTTTGTTCAGCTCTGCCCCAGTTGTAAAAGTTGTTTCAGATGCCATTGATGGCAATATAAGAAAAGCAAAATGACTTTTAAAGATCCATTGTGTGGATGCAGTTCCCCAAACATTCACCCCTCTCCCAATGCTGGTTTTTGTCAAGCTCTGTTAACTTCCATGGGAGCCAAGCTGAATCCGTGTTAAGTGTTCAGCAATGACTGTGATTTAGAAAGATTTGGTTTTGGGTTATCCAACACAATGTGCTTTTAAATTGACCTAATGTGACAACTCAGAACCTTTTAAGATTTTTCCAAAGCTGAATATTCAAGAGATGAGCCGCCTCAGGCACTTCAAAAAGGTCATGACTTCGTAGCTTAAATTTGTATTCAGCAAAGTCTGTAAAGCTAAGCTATTTTCCTAATCTAAATTTATAAAATTTATCATTATACCAGTGTCTTACTTCAATAAGCAGTGCTGTGATGATGACCTAATCCTCTCTTCTCCACCAGAACAAACTGAAGAAGCTGAGGTCTACCAGGACCTTTGCTGGCAGCACCTAAGCGAGGATTTTGTCTGTAGTCGACCCCTGGTTGGAAAGCAGACCACGTACACGGAGTGCTGCTGCCTGTACGGGGAAGCCTGGGGCATGCAGTGCGCGCTGTGTCCTATGAAGGAGTCAGGTAAGGAAACGCACGCGTCACTTCTCGGAGCGAAAGCTGAAATGCTTCATCGCTTTCATCCCTTGCATCTGCACCAAGAACGTAAGAACACAAAACCCCCAGCCCCTCAAATGAAGAGAATCGGGTTACCAATAAGGACTGAAGAATTCCCAGGGAATATAATTTAATGTTAAAAAGAAAGCTGGCTGCCGTGTTTTTAAGACTATGTTTTGTTGGCACGTTTGGAAATCAGATGCTCTTCCACGGTATTTCAGGTAGAAGGTGCCACTTGTGGTGACTACAAATGCTGCAAGGATACAGAGAGAAATGTCATTGACACACAGATTTCTTTCTGGGGAAGGGGCCAGTGGAAGCAGCATAGGTATATGTCATGCTGTGCCTGAGATACATCAGCCCTGGTATACACAGTCTGGTATGATACTAACTTCTTCCTCCCTCCCACATAAACTGTTCCAAGGTCTAGTTTGGATGCAGCTTTCTTACTATAAATGTGTCTTTCAGTGACATATCTTTCCATGTAGGAACACCATCCTGCACTGGTAAAGCATTTTACTGTGAACATTCCTTGATTTTTACTTGGGCCTGTGTTACTCTAATGGTAATGTTGTGGCTAAAGCAATACATGTTTTACTTGTAGCAAAAAGCCAGGAATTAAAAAACTGCATAGAAAAGCTCAGTGAAGCATTAATGTGGTTGTTTCTGTCTGCTTGGGTTGTATGCTTTTATAATTTACTCACATGGTCCCTGAACCTGTTCTTAGATATCTTTGCTTGTTTGAGTTTGCTTTGGAAATGCAGCAGCTGAAAAAAAAGCATCTGATTTTGATGATGTTGGCTGGAGTAACTGCTGGCTGATGCTTACCCCAGGAAGAGACTGAAGAAGAAAAACAGGGCATGACAGCAGCTTGATTTATAAGATATGGAAATCTCTGAAATGTCTTTGTCAGAACAAATCTTATATGAGGACATCAAATTACTATACCTGCTAGAATAACAAATGAAATGGAAAGAAATGTAATGCTAAGACAAATACAGGGCAACAGCTAATAGCAAGAATCGTTGCTGTGATCTGGAAGTCCTCAAGTGGAAAGATTGAGCAGATTAAAGGAGTTTTTCTTCGTACAAAGTTTATCACATGGTGAGAGTGACCCATCTGTGTCATGCAAGCATGCAATCCTGAGAGAGCAAAGAAAATCTCTTCCTTTCAGAGAGAGTTAAATTAGGTACAAGATTTGCCTCAGGAGATTTTTAGCTAGTTACATGTAAAGCAGGATAAATCTGAAAAGAAAGAGAGGACCACCAACATGGTCAGGCAAAGAGAACCTGCCTCATAAGGGAAGATGAAAAATTCCAAATGTAGCTGCAGAACAAAGGCTGCAAATTCTAAGACTTTCCTCTAGAGCACAATCATGGAGGATTCACAGAAGCTTTTAATTTAAACAGAAGTGCTGATATGATGGAAAAAAATTGGAACTATTTCAGTCTGAAAATATTAGATGTATTTTGATCATTAGGAGCACAGGATTCTGGAGCTTCAATCCTGTGCCAACTGTGGGGAGCAAATCCCCACTAGCTCTGTGAAGAAAACTGAGAAATTCATTAAAAAAAATTACATGGGGGTTCCCAATGGATAACATCCTAAACATCAGTTGGGTGATCCTTAATCAAAGCTGAAGAGCATTATGTTGGATAATAAAATCTTCCTCCCTCCAGACACAAGATAACTTTCATGCAATGCTTCATTTGCATTGAGAAGTATCTATCTGCTTTAACTGAACCTGTGATGCACACTTTGATCCCAAATACTTTAAATTATCCTTATAGCTTGGAACATAGTTAAAAATAAGAGCATATTGAACGTTTATTAGGTCAGAACAAACATACAAGCTCTCATTTCGTAGTGGAGAAGGTATGTGTTCATTTGTCCTCACACACATGTGCGCTCAGCCACACAGAAACCTGGAAGCCTTTCTCTGTGTTCAGGAACGTTTACCAAGAAAAATTTAAAGCTGACTGAACTGAATAAATGATTCATTTGACATGTCTTCAGTCTGTAGCACTTAAAGTGATATCATTGGCTCAGGAGAGTGCTTTCACACCTCCAGGCCATCAGGTCACAGGTTCAAGTCCTGGCTGGGGAACCTGGAATTTCTCCGTTTTTAAATACTTTGGGATTGTGTTGGCCAGGTTTACTACTGAAGATGTTTGCTTATTTCCCCCGTTAGGGGCCTTCTGAAGATTTGTATCACATGTTAAAGAAGACCTGGTGATGTGCAAAGCATTATCACCACAAGACTTTCACCATGAAATGGGTTGGATCACAGTAGAGATCTGTGGTTTCCTTTCACCTTGTTTATAGTCCCATTGTGTTTGAAGATCTGGTCACCACCTTTAGAAAGAAGGAAATACAGGCCTACCACCATAAGTGATACTTTTGCAAGTCTCTTCCAAAGATATTAACGCTTTCTTAAAAATAACTTCTAGCTTTTGTAACCCAGTTTGTCTTTAAAGTGCTTCCATTTTCATGGCAAGATTTAAATATCCTGTTCAAGTAGGATCCAGCATAAAAACAGTGGGAAGATAGAGCACTTTTGTAAGAATTTATCTATATTAAGCAAAAAGAAATACGATGTTAAATCAGCCTGAAAACAGAACTTACATTGTTGCTACTGTTGCTAAAAACTACTAATCAGTGCTTAATTAAACAAACCCCACTGAAATGACTTCAAACATTCAGAGACTGAGACAAAAATAAGTAGCATTTGTTGATATTGCAACAAATACCAACAGCAACATCTTAACAATAGTAAGACTGATGTACTTTGATGATAACATTGAGGAATAAACTCAAAATATTAGTTCAAAGTCCTGATCAAAATACTGCAAACATGAGGTGTAGTGCTGTGGTTGAGTACATCTGACTCATGCAAACAAGGAATGTAAAGACGTTGTTTTCAATTACATTATTGTCTTTTGATATCCTATTGCAGATAAAGACTTTCACAGATTTCATCCAATACCAAAATGTCAACTACTGAAGTGTATTCTCTCTGAGCTCATGGTGTCATTGGTGTGTATTTGCCCAAAGAACAGTAATAATAGTTTAGTAATCATTCTTTAAAAACTTCTGTGTCACTTGAGGTTTGTCATTGGCAATCTGTAGAAGTTGACCAGTTGAGGAAAATTAGAAAATGGATACTTTTTGGTTTAGAAAACAACAGCAAAACATCCTTTCTTCATTGCACCCGCCCAAAAAAATACATGTTGGATTGACTTGCCTGCAGAGGTTCTGCGTCCTTGGTCAGTTTGCTGTTAGTGCCTAACAACCCAACTCTCTCCATCCCGAGTCCGTGGTCTCGTAACTGGCAGCAGGACAGGCACCAGTTGGTTTAGCAGCTGGGCCAAAGCCTCCATGCCAGAAAACAGAGCAACTGGCGCAGACTGAAAAAATCTGCAATCTAAAATAAAGACATATACACCTCAAATTAACTTGAATTTGTAGGACCTGAACTATAAACAATCTGAGACTCCAGAAGCTCTTGTGAGACCCTTAGGGGAGTGGAATGGATTTTAGGCGAGGTGTATTGTTACAGGAAAGTTGAAGAGAGGAAATAGAACTAACAGCTAGAAAATGTTGAGGAGCGTGGTGTGCTGGGGTCAGATTTAATTTACAGAGACAGCCTATTTTGTATTTGCAAAATGATAGTTTTGAGGCTATTGCAGTGCAGTGCCACCTTTGCTTCAGTAACACCTTAAGATGCTGGTAAGGAGGTGTTAGGAGCCCCTGAACCGAAGAGAGGTCAGTCAGATAAGGAGGGTACTTTCTCTTCTGTGGCTGGCTGCCTGGAGAAGCTTTTATACAGCAAAACAGGGTGAGGTAGGTCTGGGACTCAGCAGCTTTAGCAGATGTTTCAATAACTATTGAGAGTGGGGGTACGTTTCTACATCTGTAACTTAGACTTGTTTGTTGGTGTGACTGCTAAGATAATGTCACGAACACGTTCTTAGGCAACTGTAAAAGGCATCAGAATTCAGTTTATCAGCCAGCTTATTTGTGTATCCTAGGAAATACTTTTTCTACTCTTAAGCTGTAAATTCTGTTACTTTGTGGGGTTTTATGGAACCAGTTTATATTTAGAAGATCTGCAGAAAAGACAATGGTAGATCTCCGGTCAGTGGATGTTTCAGATGTTCTGTGTGATTAGAAGTCACATAAAGACTGCTGTTCATATTGTATTTGAAGTTCCCCTTTATCTCCACCTTAGCATTTGCAAAGCCCTTGCTAGGAGAACACTGAGAGTAGTGGGGAATGTGAATCACCTGGGGTGTTGTGTATTGTAGGATTTCTCTCAGACAATTTCATATTGTGTTTTTAATATAGAAACCCACATCAGTGCTGGTCCTGCAGTTTTTTTCCTGCCATCAGGAAAGATAAATCAGCACCCTGACCAATATATTCCCCTGACCTGTTCTAGACATGTGCTTTACAATGAGATGCTGTCCTAGAAGTGATTATGTCTTTCCATAGATTGATAAAATGGACAATGAACAACTAATTCAGATGCAGACCCTCAGAGATGCCTACATGGAGTTGAATTCTGCCCATTTTGGCAGAACAAATTGTTTGGATTGCATTTTTGTTGCAAAGGAACTCTGTGTATCCTTTGTAAACACTATGAGTTAGTTCTGGGCTGAGCTTCCATATTATGAGAACATAGTGTTCCCTTTAAGTTCTGGCTAATGTCACTCATGAAGATCTGGAAGTACAGGGAAAACCAATGTATGTAAAGGATGAGTTTTCATCCGTCCTCTTTTGGGATGGTGAAGATCAGCAGAGAGGCACTGGATCAATTTCTCTAGATCATTGCTCATCTTTCCGTTTAGGATGGCATTGTGCCTCCTTCCTTTGTGGTGAGGACTCTGGGCAAATGGATTATATCTTCTGGGCTTAAAATATTGCAGTGATTGGGCCTTGAATATTCAAATTCTTGTGTTTGGTTGTGCAGATTTTTGCTGATTTAATTTCTGTTCACAAAGAGTTTCAGTGCTTTTTCTGAAGGTTAGCAGAGACATGCAGAGTAGCTTTGGCTAAAGGTTCTTTCTCATAGAACCCCACATTCCAAGTGTACATGGAAATCAGCAAGGAGTCAGAAAGCTGTGTGCAAAACTGTGTCAGAAACAACCTGACTTTTACAACTTTTAACTATCTACTTGGAGCAAGAGGAGAGGGGAGATCATTTTAGGAAACTTGATCATTTTAGCATTAGTAGAGGAGCAAAAGGTCACTACCAAGAGGTTTTGAGACGATCAATTTGGTAATTATGTCAGTTTAACAAGAGCTTTACATCCACTGTGAATCTTTTTCAAGGATTTCATTTAGAGTGTGTCCATGAGAGGATATGAACATCCTTCTTAACTAATGAAAAATGACCTTTAAGATTGATACCCTTACCTTTTTCTTAAGTTGTAGAATAGATATGAATGCTGTTCACTGCAAACCTTAGCATCTATCTATGGGCAACATCAATGAAGTTATCAAAATTGTCAAATGGCACAATCTAAATATAGAGCAGAAATACCTTTAGCTTTGGTTCATATATGATGCAATCTCCCAAGACAGCATAAACTTAACCAATTTAGACTGATGTCCAGAACCTTTGGTGAAACTTGCATTCTTAAATAAGTTGAAAGAACTGGTTTGGTTTCTTAGTCTTGGCTTCTTTTGTGTGTGTGATGGTGGCATTTCTGAGGAGCTGGAACAGAAATAAAGCTTTCTTTATGGGCAGGAGCTGGACTGGCTGTGGTGTAGTTGTTTCATGGTTGTGTCAGGAAAAGCTTTTTATATAATATTTTGCTTTAAATACATGAAATATGGAATAATGTTTCTGACACCAGGATTTTTAGGCCTCTGGGTACAAGTAAGGCTCACAAGGGCTTGCTCAGTTACAACTATATATGCAAATTAGATGCACATTTGCACAGCTGCATTTTTGCTAACAGTCACCTAGAAGCCAGTGGGTCCATCCAATTTGTATTGTGTTGTCTCTGTCAGCCGAGCTTTCATCACCAATTACGGCTAACATCTCTGCCAGTACACATGTGTGTCTAGATGCAATCCCCTAACACTTGTTTAATATGCAATACATCTGACTTTAAAAATGTCCTTCGCATTTTTGGAAGCATACATCAGCTTCCTTTTATAATAGCCACCCTAAGTTATACAACAAGCTGTCTCTATGCTTCATTTGCAAGTTATGAGAAAAACTTAGAAACACATGGACCAATGTAGACTAAACTATATTAAAAACAAAGGGTTTTTTTTTTCCTCTTGAACTGTAGTTGTATTGTCCCTGATCACAGCCAAGAGATGACTGAGCAGAAAAAATAAACCCATATAGAAAAAGGTTTCTTCTTTCATTGTGAATTATAGAATATTTTATTTCAACCTTACTTGAAAGATTCTTTTCAAAGTGAGCATTAATTTCTGTGACAACTAAAATGTTTCTGTCATTCAGGGGTAGTTACATGTTCTCTCTTGGTCTCTGCCCCCTTACCACCTTCTTGATCTCAGTCTCCTCAGTCATCTCCCTAGGGCATTGTCATGCTGTTCTGCCATTTGAATAGTTGCCTGCAAGCTTCTGTGCACCAGTCATGCTTTCACCCACAAATCTTACAGCACTCTGTTCATTTAGTTGCCTCCCCTGGAAAACTGTGAGCAGCACACATCACAGTGACCCAAAATACATTATTTCTAATTTGAACTGTAGGAACATAGCATAGCAAGGGGAAAAGTTTAAAACAACAGAAAGTGTCATTGCTGTAACTTGTTCTATTCTCCACAGGGGCACTCTGATGGGTTCATTTCTGTCAGAGATCCAAGTCTCAAGTCTACCTTATTTCAAAACACCAGTTCCCATGACCTTCCCAGAATGTGGCCTCCTATATACCTTTCAGTCTTTGTGCTCTCCTCTCTGCCCACCCTTTTCTTCCCTGGGGGAACAAAAAGAAAAAAAAAAAAAGAAAAAGAAGAAGAAGAAGACAAGCTGAGAATGGTGGAATAGATAACTTAGGAGAATAGATAACTTATTGTTATTGGTCCTGAATTTCTACTGTTGGCTTCTTAGGTGAGTCGCTGTTGCTGCCCTTGGGTTTATTGCCTGAGCACCTAGTGACTGAATCAACACATTATAACAGATGAGAGATTTAGTCTGCACTACTTGGACAGCTAAACAGAACATACAGTATTAAGAGAGTATTATAGGTATAAGACCTAAAAAGGCAGACATTCAGAATTTGATTTTTGAGGGACCAGTGGGGCAGGAAGCAAGTTTCTATTGTCAACATTTCTTAATTCTTGACATGATAAATGACTGTGCATTGGCAGACATGCAATATAAAATAGTCTTGCACGATGGTCAAGCTACGCAACTCTCGTGTACATGAGAGCTCCAGCTCTATGGATTTTCAAAAGTTCTCACTGCTTCCTTCAGAACTAAAACATTGTTTAGACTACCAGTATCACTAATGGCAAAATTAGCACTGAGAAATCTGGGAAGCCAATGTCCAGGTTCTGCTCGGTCCTTCCCATGAGATTGCAATCATGTGGAAGAAGCAGCGATCCCTAAGAGCTGCTTGTCTTGTCCCTTTGCCTTTCACTGACTGTTTTTATGTGGTGGTTTCTTCCACACAAGCCAGATGGATTAGTATTTTGTGGTAGAACAGATTTCCTTTGCCAAGGACATTTGTGGGCATCTGTGAGAAAGTGCTTTTACTATTCTGCGTAGCTTTCCTGTGTGTACATATGAATGAAGGGGTCACTCCTTGCATGGATGTTAATCTGGGGTTAGATGTGGGGAAGAAAGAATGGGGTGTTTCTGGTCCTGTGACAACTCTTAAAACTATGCTCATTATCACAGTATCTCAATGGGAAGCTGTGCAGTCAGGGATGTAAGTGACTTTTGCTATATGTCGTTTATTTTGCCATGCTGGCTTTGTTTCCTGTGCCCCGGGATGTTGCTCTTGGGCAGTGTACTTTGTTCTCTGGGAGAGGAAGGTGGTGTTTGAATATTATTACTGTGTATAAATATATTCTGGAGGACATACCTCAAAGGAAACCACTTTGCTCTTGCAGCAGAATGTGGTGGGATTTACAGTGATTTGTAAGTTCTCTGGGGAGTTTGTGCTGCAGACTTGGCCTGGCAGCCATGGCAGCTCTGGGTGTGCACAGACAAGCTTTGCCTGTACTGCTCCGTCTTGTGCTCTCAGAGGGCCAAGTTGTTGACCGCAGAATTCAAACAGACTTTTTGAACACTTTGGTTTTTTCAGTACAAAATAAAATCATTCCAGGTGGAGGAGATACTACCTGTAAAAATAAAATTACAGTGCTGGACAGCAAGTAGGGCTGTGCTCTGTACTGTCTAGAGGCAGTCTGGACTTATCCAACTATTTGCTGTCTGGGACAGCTTTACACAGCATGAGGTTTCTGGCTCTGCAAGCATCTGCAATTCTTGGATTTTGTATCTGCTTAGGGCTTTTTTTCCTCCCTCTCTTTTGGTGGTTTTTCTTTCCCGTCCTTTCTCTGCCTGATTCTCAGAACACCAGGCAATCTTCACAGAACCAGATGCTAAATAGACTGTAGCAACAGTAAAGGAGCACCTGGGTTGCTGTGTTTTAACAATATTCCCGTTTTCAGATAAATTGTGTTGTATGTCTTTTAGTAAAGGGTAATAGAAGCAGAGTTTACACAATTTTTATTTGATTTATGAAAGAGTCAGACTCTGCATAAGCATTTCAAACATGGACTCTGACACCTAAAATGAGGAGTTGCTTTGGTCTCAGCTTGTGTAGTCTGGCTTTTAGAGAGAGGCACAAAATCAGAGGTTACTATTTCTCCTGTGTGTTTCCCCATGCTCTTTGAGGTTCACAGCCAAGAAGACTTTGAACAGCACTCACACTTCTAAGCCTGTGGGTCAAACATACAGTTCATAGATAAGTGAGGGCTATTTTAGAAGTATTTTTCACTTTGGTTGGCTGATAGTGCCAGAAATACTGGCTGTACCTGCCCCAATTTACTTCCTTTGGGGAGGCTTCTGCTAGGAGCCATGATGGTCTGGGATAGCCTTTGTTCCACAGAATGAGGAGTATAAACAGAGACAGCCCTGGAGAGAAGTGCATTAGCAGTGGGATACACAGCATCCCTCAGCTCTTGCTTCCCATGCAGAGCAGAAGAACCTGACCTATAACTTTTTGTACAGTTATTGACTCAAATCTATCCCTGGTGTTATCCCTGTTATGACTTAATAGTATACGTTTGGCTCATTAACATTGTAACGACATCCTTCTTGAAGACAGAATGCTTTCTGGAAATTTTCTTTCCTGCAGATTTATGGCATTTCTAGGAAGATAAGTTTATTTCCAGCAAATATGAACCACAGCTCACTGGGACTAATGTAATGCAGCCTGTGTTACAAGTGTGTTTACTTTTATATCTTATTTTCTTTCCCCCCTCAGAGGATTACGCCCAGCTGTGCAACATTCCTGTTCCAGGATCTCGACGGCCATATGGACAGGATGCTTTAGTTGACTTCGAGGAGCACTACACTCCAGAAACCAATCCATACTTTGTTGAAGACCGTAAGCAAGATTCTCTGTTACATAAAAGTCTTGAAATGAGATTTTTACTTCAGATTTTTTTCCTTGTAGCCGATTTTATTCTTCTCTTTGCTTCTCAGTAGTGTGGCCTGTTTATGCTTTAGTTATTCCTATGACACTAGCTTTCAGTCAGGTGTTCCAGGTCAAGAGCCAAGTTTGTATGAGAGTCCAGTTGGGCTCAGAGTACAATTAATTTTTAATCTAGTGAAACAGTTTGTGCCAAATGTACCAAATTTGTGTTTACCAACAGCTTTACAGCTCAAGGTCGAAAGGCTTGCCAATTTTCCTTCTCACAAATCGATTTTCCTTTGGGCCATGGGACAGATTTCTCCAGAGTGCATTTAATTTAAAAGAAAAGAACCCCTTCATCTTTCCATGGTTTCCCAGCAGAACTTGTATGGGTGAAATGAGAACATGCAAGTCATTCTTGCTCAACAGAGAAACTGTACAGCACAGTGTGATCAGAGAATACACATATGTATGGACTTCAGGCTGGCTGCTATGGGCTGCCAAGCAGGGTGTGAGGGATTGTACACAGCATCTCCCTTGTCCTTGAGGAATATCAGGGCTCTTTATGCTGGGTCGGGCCCAGCTCAATGTTAAAATTTGCAGGAGAGAAAGGCTTACAGATTTCAGCATCTTCATCAAAATCGGGCACCCCGTACAGGTCCAGAATATTTTATCACAATTTTAGAGAAGAAAAATGGAAGTATCAGAAGGAGCTGGTAACTTTGGTGCTTTACACATATATGGCCTGCAAGTTGCTGCTGTGCTCTTCCCCAGTCAGTGTTACTGAGTGTTGATGTGTGACTGAAATGTCACACAGCTGAAAACTGCTGACTGCACCACGAAAAACCCAGAACAATCACTGGGTAAGCAAAGTTAACGTACTGTTAATCTGCAAGGAAGCATTTCACAAGGTATAAACAAGGTATATAATTTCGTGGTAAATAAATACAATAAATTGTGGGAAATTTTGAGTCCACAGCTGAGACCACTTCGTAGAATGGCTTCAGGGGGAAGGGACCTTAAGGATCATCTAGTTCCAGCCTCTTAGGGACAGAGGCTTAAGAGCTCATGGCTCTTGCTCCCATCCTATTACTGACTCAGAAGGGACATCCTGTTCACGGCATCAGAGACTTCAAGATCATGATCCTGCTGCAGGCTGTGTAAGGAATATAACAGTACATGCCATCCCATGGCAGGGCCATGTACTTCAGTGTAATATTTGTCACTGTGCAATCAGTTTCTACAGAAGCAAATACATACCTCAGAATTACAATGCCGGTCCCATCACGCTGTTTTGAACTAGAGTATATTTTGTGAAGTAGAACTTGCTGTGAGTGATATATACTTTAGTTTTAGCTAGCTAAAATTACAACAATCTGTATTTATGACAATAGAGAGGGAGAGAAAAAATTGTATATGTGTACATATGTTTATGCACATGCATATATGCCTACATATAATCTATATGTCTAATAAATTATGTCCTTTTTTATTTAAAAATATCTGTGTATTTGGGGGGGACACCTTTCCCTTTCTTGGCACTCTCTTCTAAATTAGAAAAGGTCTTTACTTTAAAGGTCTCTCCTGAGCCCCCTGCAAGCTCTGCCAGAGCACTCCAGCAAGTAATGAAACTTGGTTACCTACATCAGGACAGTGCTTAGTACCCTGAATACTATTGCACTGAGAAGTGATTTACAGGGCTCATGAAAAAGACTGCAATGTCTCCCATTGAATGTACACCTGTATACATCCTGTGTATTATATATGTTCTTGAGATGTGACATCTGTACTGTCAGCAAGTACTTACTTCTCATTATGTGTTCAGTGTCTTCAGAATCTACTCAGCCTATTACCAACCAGCTTGATCCTTACTAAGGAGCCTGCCATGCTAGAAAATCCAGGATAGGAACAATATTTGTAGTCCAAGAGAGGGGGAGTGGAAATGGTAGTATGGAAGTTAAATGGAGGAAGATGTGGAAAGGGCAGAGTAGGACAGGCAAAAGCAGGTCAGTAGAAAAGAGGGCCTCAAGGACCAAGACAGGATGGAGCAAATAAGAAAAGACAAGAGAAGAAAACATAAGGAAGGGAGAAATTAATATTCCTAGGCAGCTTAGCAATTATATGTGTCACAGCTGTTGCAATATGAATCAGTAAACAGTTTCTCAGTAAATTGCTGGCTTGTTGGTGGAGCCACTACCTGTTACAGGACAGATGGGGAGATATATCCTACTCTATTGCACTCCAGCTCCAATTTCCCCTCTATGTATTCATTGTGCTATTAAACTTAGGACTCAAGCATTCTCAGCTTTTTCACAGAAGTCTGTTTGATGTGATGGCCTGCCATCTGCAGTCCTGTTACATCACTGCTCCATGAGCAGAAAGCTAGTGAAAAAAAAACTTAGGACTTAGAGGAGCAGTTCACTCCTAGAGACAATCTCTGAACATGTAAAAATGTAAAATAATTTTGTAAGTATAAATCCTTCCTCATATATAAAAGCATAACTGTCACAAAAGCCCTGAGGCAGGGAGCACAAAAAGCATTATATAAACCACTGAATACAAAGACAACTCTTTGTATAAGAGGTGAAAAAAAAAGCTCAACTCTTTGAGCTTTGACTGCTCACCATCTAGAATTATGACAAGGAGGAATTGGTAGATTATAGGTATTTGTACTGGCACCAGTCACTGGAGCACAGGCCAAAGGGCTGTTAACAAAAAACCACAACAGGAAAGCAGTCTCTGATTTCTTCTTATTTTCCTTATGGCAGCTGGGATTGATTTTTTTTTAATATGTTTTCTTCTGGATAAATTATAATGCATCTCTAACCCTTCTACACGCACACCTTATTTTTCTAAAATCCTGTTTTAAGAAACTTTTATCCCAAATTGCATGACCACTTGTGTCCTTAAAGGCTGATCCACATAACAATTGAAATAAAAGGTGCTATTTAGACAACACTGACTTACTCTTTAAAAAATAAACAATTGAATTATGGAGTTTCCATTCTACCAAAAAAATCACAGATTTTTAACACAAAATAAAACTTAAGAGTTTACCAAGTTATTTGGTTTCCATATTGAAACATATCACAGCACTTTTCTGGTACATTTAAAACTCCAGATGGTGCAGCTCTGCTAAAGCTGACCTATTTTCTGCAAAGTCAAGTCACATTCCAGTAAAATTCTGAGAGAATTTCAGACTCTCACCATATATTTGGGCATACTGATTCAATAGCTTTGTAACCTACTTGTTTGCAATTCTTTCTCCTCCCAGGTTTCCTGAACAGCTTTGAGGAGCTACAAGCAGAGGAATGTGGTATTCTGAATGGATGTGAAAACGGCCGATGTGTAAGAGTCCAGGAAGGCTACACCTGTGACTGCTTTGATGGTTATCACCTGGACATGGCCAAAATGACCTGTGTTGGTGAGGACAGCCTGTCACCTGTTACATCACCTGTTGTCTCCTGGTAGTCTGTCAGTGTACTCAGTCACTCGACCTTAGGAGGCCTCGAGCAAAGGGGTTAGGGATGATCACCAGAATTGTATTAAAGATCCAAGTTCTGTTTTATTTACTGCAAAGGCTAGTAATTATTGTTGCAAAAATATCTTGGTGCTCCTCAGTGCATCTTGGTCATTACAGCTGTGTTCAGTAAAGAGAGTAGAAGTGAACAGACACACACATTTGTGGAATGAAGCTTAAACTTATATCAAGACTTTAATGTACAGACCAAATGTTTTTTCAAAGGCTTCAGTAAGCTAGGAGGATGGAAATGGATCCTGAGCAGAAGAGTGGTTTTAGGAGTGGATTTTTAGAGTGGATTCAGAGTAATTGCCTAAATATGCAGATAAGCAGTTGGTGAGGTTTGGCCTCTGATTTTCACAGGTTTCAACAATCAACAGACTCAGCTATTTCTCTCACTCTCAAACTAGTAAATCTGCATGTTTATTAACCAAGACATCTATATCTTCAATTAAAACAACTAAACATGGGAACAGCAAATGTCACTGAGAAGATGAAGCAAAACAACCACCCCTCAGTGTAGCAGCCTACTACAAATACTGTGATTATTTCAGTTTAAGGTCTGCACTGACCTTGTTATCGTTGTGCTGCGTGACACACAGCTGGAATCTCCCAGCTCTATGACGAGAAGCTGCCTATGTGCCTTGTAATCTTCAGGACTTCATGGCAAGCTGGCCTCCTTAGTAAGAAAAGATGTAGCTGCTGTGTATGTCAGGCCAAAGCTGAGTGACGTTGAGTGCGGGTAGTTTGCCCTTCACAGCTATTCAGTTGACAACACCAGCAGCTCCTAAAGTATTCAGTCAGTAAAGTATAGATCTTACACTAAGAGCTTCAAGCTTCTTTCTTAAAAGTCACTTTTCAGTCATCAGATAAACACCTGTAAGTGGTTACTTAATTTTGATGTGCAGCTAGGCTGAATTAGGACTTGGTAATCTAACAGTTTAAGGCCCTTTAATACCCTATTGATTTCCTATGGTAGCTTCCACCTCTTCCCAATTCATCTTGTAGAGCTTTTGACCCAGCCTAATTCCATCCAGTCGGAACTGCAAATAAAGTTCTCAGGGCGTTTGTGCAGATTGTTCTAGTCCTAACAATGCTGGAACTCAATGAGTATTGACTACACACCAGACTTAAGTCCATGTGTCTTTTGATGTCTCCTTTTTGCAGATGTGAATGAGTGCAACGAGCTGAACAACAGGATGTCCCTCTGCAAGAATGCCAAGTGCATTAACACGGAAGGGTCGTACAAGTGTTTGTGTCTCCCTGGGTACGTGCCTTCAGACAAGCCAAACTACTGCACACCACTGAACTCAGAACCAGAGAGTGAGCTGGAGTAGAGGAAAGTGTCCATATCCCAAGCCCATATACTCTGCACTGTATGAAGAAAAGGAAGAAAAGTATTTAACTTGAGAAGAGAAGGCACCAGAGTAGCAAACAAAAGGGGAGAAAAGGGTTAAAATGTGTCAAAGGTAAGACATGATGGGTTGGTTGTTTATCTGCTTCACTGAAGTGACAGACCAAATGGACACATTGCTCTGTATGAAAGAAACAAGTATATAGTGTGTTCATTTAAAAAATCTCTGAAAATAATCAAAAACAGTGCTGTTATTTTAAACAGAAGAGCTTTGTTTATTGGTTTTTGTTTTGTTTTGGATTTTTTTTACTATTGCTTGATTAATTTGGCATTTAAATAGTGATGGAAATATTTTATATTACTATTTCATTTTTTGATTGTTCATTTCCTTGCCTACTGTTTCTTTTCAGACCTTTTTTTCTGATCAGTACAAATTCTATGATACAGATATTCTTAGTCCATTTTATAAGAACTGTTATACAGGGTGACGCTTCTCCTTCCCTGGAACATTGGTCAGTGACTTTTTTTTTTAATTTCCAAGTTGTCTGCCCTGTGGAGCAGGCACCATTTGTTTTCAAATGTTTATATACCTTGGCAAAAAGTCCTTATATTCATTTTGTATTCTGTATGGTTGTTACTGCACTTAAAGTCTTTAGAACATTTCTTGCCAAGTTCAAAGCTGCTAGTGGACAACATTGGATTCCTTTTGTACATTAAACCAAAAGATTTTAGCTCACATCTCTATTGTAATGTGTAAATTGAACACAAGAGAGATCTTGTTTGATTACCCTAACATATTAAAGCTGTATATTAAAACTCAATAAAATCACCTTTTTTTAGAAAAAAAGTACTAATTTGGGCTTCTTTCCTTCCCCCTTTCTTTTTTTTTTTTTTGTGTTTGTTTTACAAGAATCAGCCCTCAGGTGTTTACAGTACTAGATTTAATTTACATTACAATAGTTTGAGGGAGTTATCTGGCTGGTTTTTACTTCTCATGCTGTTTTTAATAAGACCAGAATCTGAATTAGTTAATGCCTGAACTTAGGCTTCCAGGGGGAAGATTTCAAACACAGACCTACAGAAACTGTTTGACTTGGAAGCTGATTCACATGGAATTTTTTTTCTTTCCTGGTTTAGGCATGTTTCCCACTAAATCTGCAAATAACACTCTACAATATGATGGCCTGGTTTTCAGAAATACTTAGGAGAAGGGGGAGAATTTCCTTTCCTTGATGAACTGTAGCTTCCCATCAGCTCTTATTTTTCAGTGGAAGGAGAGAAAGAGCTTAGGTGACTGACAGATGTTTCACTTTGACCTTGTCCAGAGTGAAGGAGGTTGTTTTGGAAATCCTGAAACAGGTCCTCTTCATATTTTTCAAATTATATGTTTTGCTGTGTCTTTTAGACCTACCCTGCATTAAAAGGAGAAGGATAATTTGAGATTTTTAAAACTAACTCAAATTCAGTCCAATTGTCCAAAAATTAGGTTATTATTTCTCTTTTCACAAAAAAAAAAAAAGGAAAAAAACCCCACAAACTTGTTTTGATTCTGAATAAAATTTATTTTCCAATATTTAGGTCAGCCACTGAACCAACAATATCGTAAGTTGTATCCCTTTCAGTTCTGCACACTACAGGAGATCTTACTGAAGTCCATGTGACTGTAAATGTGCAGTAGCATCTGTCCTTCCCAGGACCCTTCTCTCCGTCTGCTGGAACCTGACACTAGGACAGGTGGAGATACTGTTAAAATGCAGTAAAACATTCTCAATAGAACTCTGGAAGGAGGGATCTTTAGGGAAGAGATTGTTTGTGAAGTGCCCAACTGTCTTGACTTTTCTAGAATTAGGCAGGAGAGGGTGGAGGGCCAGTCACTCTTCCAGTAAAGAAGAGGTGGATTACAAACACTAGAGCTGGTCTGTAATTACACACACAAAAACAATCCTTGCTTACCTGCTGTGGTTAAGGAAGAAGGAAGGAAGGTCTAGTCTTATTAGTGAATGCTGTAACTGAAAAGCTCTTAGTTGTCCTGCTTGAGGTTAATCCTACCATCTTAATAAAGAGCAAGGTCACAGTTCCAGCCTTTCGCTGGGTTCAGGATGAGCCCTGGGCTGCTTTCAGCCACCATGAAAATTCATAGACAAGACAGTGCTCTCCTGGCTCCCACCTCCTCCTGCTTCAGTAACCAGCTGTGTTCACCTCTGTAAGACAGCCTAGGCCCCAAGGCACCACTGCAGCTCTCACCCCAGCCTCAGATTTTCAGCATCCCAGTACTCCATCAATCCATGCACAGGTAGCACCCATTTGCAGGTGTGAGTGCCACCACGGGCTGATGGATGCGGATGCATTGGCACGACTGCTGCCAAACTAAATGTTGTCCGTGCTCTCAGCAAGGAGGATTAGTTGGGTCATTTGTCTCTAGCTGTTCATCAAAGTTCACACACCTTAGATTGTGCTGGCCTTTTGCTCTAGTTTGCCTTATAGACATGGTTGAAATTGGTCACAGCATTGAGAGCTACCAGTAGGTTCAGAGTGATGGTTTATGCTGGCTCTGGTTCCATAGAAAACAATTCCCCCAGCAAACCTAAACCATCTCTTGGCCTATCAGTTTCTGTTGGCAGCGATTCACAAAAAACATTTTGTTGTGTCCAGCCATCTTCCATCTCCCCTGCCTAATTCAAGAGGGCAGCAGTTGACCCAAGCCCTGAACGAAGCTTGAAACATTCTGCTGGTTCAGTAGCCATGTCCTCATTACAGCCACACACTTCTATCAATCACAGACACTCTGTAAGCAGGCAGCAGACTTTGTGCATGCTTGTGCCTTTCCCTTCCACCTCTTTGTACCTCTAACATGCCTTAAAACACACGCAGGGAGCCAAAAGCAGACCAAGCAGCCTAAATCCCACTTACATCCCAGTGCTCAGTATTCCACGTTGCCTGGCTCCAGGCCTTCAGAAATGCTTTGACAAAGGAACCACAATTGCAGGAATTAAGTGAAATTCAGCCTCTGGAGCCCACCTACTTTGCCCCAGTGTAGCAAGGCTGGTTCTGTTGTTTCACCTGAAAAGCTGCAGGGCTTAGGAATGCAATTTTGATTCATAGTTAAACAAACATTTTCTTAACATAATTAAGACAAGGGATTGGACACCATGGGTGTAGCCATTTTAGTTGTTACAAGAACTGCGGTTTAGGTGAGAGCCTTCAAAATACAGAAACCACCACGTACAATTCCATGATTCAAGTTTCTGAGTACAGCAGAATCTGGAACTGATTACAATTTATACTAAATGGCACCAATACTTTATACATCCATATGGATCCTCTAAAAAAAAAAATCAGTCATTTTCAGGCAGACATTTCCTTGCTACAAAAAATAAAATTGCTGACATGGTAGAACTGAATTCTGCTAGTTCCCTTTTAATGCTGCTGTGTTAATGAGAATGAAGTTACTATGGAACTGGGGTTACGTGCGTTTCAGCTAGAAAGATATTTGATATGAACAGATACTTTCATGTTGGGATGCTATTCAGTGAAAAAATTAGCCAGTGTTAAAACTATCAAAGTGAACACTAACATTCTTTGGGAAAAAACTTTCACAGCTGGACAGATCATTTGGATCCAAGAGAACTCATAGTCATGACAAATATTCAGCTAGTCGGTGGCAACTGACATACTCAAGTAAATTCCTGACTAAGAGAAGTCCTAAAATGCTGAAGGCACCAAAGGAGTTGTCATGACTCATTAGCTCACTTTGATCGTTACCCTCGTAGGGGTTGAATCTGAGTTTGGCAGGAGAGGGGCTCCTGGCTTTGGCACTTTCTTAATTGCTCAAAAAGGAAGGTGACAGACCCAATTAAGAGCATGTCACAGGCCTGATCTGGGCAGCAATTAAACCACAGTGCATTCCTTCAAAGTGTATGGCAGACTCGGGAACCCTGCTGCTGCCTCTAGAAGGCACTACAGTATTGTTCTTTGAACAATGCCACCCACTTTGAAGGGCAGTTTGTGCTTGCTGGGGCCTGTTTTAACACCAAGCAGGCCAAGGGAGCTATTAAGGAGCCATTCAAGCAAAGAAGGGGTGAATTGCTGTGTGTAATAGAGGCTGCTGTTCACTTCTGGGACCATGACTGTCCCTGGAGGTGTTTAAGGAAAGACTTAAACTCATTGTTTGTGATGTGGCACTCATTGCCATGGTCCAGTTCACATGGTGGTGTTTGATCGTAGGCTGGACTCAGTGATCTCAGAGGTCTTTTTCAAATTGATTGATTCTGTGATTTTTTGGTATTTGTATAGCTTTTTCTATCTGAAGATCTGAAATTTACCTAGGGAAGCTGAACATGATATGTCCAAAAGAGAAGCGGAATAATGAGGGAATGAGGAAAATCAGCCACTTGCTGAAGGATTCTCAGTGAGTGACAGTGTCACCTTGTGAGAGTAACAGCAGCTGCTACAAGACTGGCCTATTGTCACTACTTTCAGCTGCAGGAATAACCTCCCACAACAGAAGGACTAGAAAATCTGGACCCATCTGGGGCACCACCTCCAGAGCTGACACAGCTGTGCAAGATCTTGAACCCAAACTCCACCGTGCCCCTCACCAGCCTTTACCACTTCAGTGCCCGTGTACCAACAAGAGAACATGTAATGAAACAGGATTATCCTGTGACAACCTGTATTATTAAGAGATTTTACTACCTGATGGGGAAAGAATGACATAAATCAAAGAAATGCAGGATGTCAGCTATGTCAGGTTTCCTTCTAGACCACTGGATCCCCAGATAGATATTTTGACAGCCTTCAGGCTGCATGTTTTGTCCCACATACATCTGAGGCCTGCGATCGCTTTGCTCTTTCCCCTCTAGATTGGAGAAACTACTGCTGTGCCTCAGCAGCTGAGCAACCTCACTGAACTCTGAAGTTTGCCCTGCCCAAGGTAGGACATTACATTTGGGGCCTCCAGAGGTCCCTTCCAAGCTGTATTTGCCATGAGATCAGGCTGTGACCCAGCACAGCAGCCTCTGCTGCCTGTCCTTATGGGAGATAGGTAATGGGACAGAGGGAACATGACCTCCTCCTCTACTTCTCCCACACCAGACCATGTGCCAGGTGCACTTTGGAGAGAACAGAGCACCAGCCTGCTCAGCCCACATCAGGAGAATCCCATCCAGAAGGAGCAGTATGCACAATGTGCACTGTTGGACCCGTATGTTCTTGAAGAGTTAAGTGGCAACCTCAGGAAGAAGGGAAGTTCTGCAATTTTTGTCCTGACAGAAGACACAGAGGAGGGAGGAAATTAGGATATTCTTATTTTATTCAGCACTGACTTTCCCTTCCCCTCAAGTCATGCTTTGCCACACACTGCTTTCCATTAGCTCCGAACCAAGGAGGATGGAGAGGATAATGCTAGCCAGCATGGAAAATTTCTACGTGACAATTTCAGCATCACCTCCAATCCCTATCTGCTCAGGCTGCCAGGATCCATTCTGAGCTGTATTTTTCCAAAGCACTCCATATTGATTTAGCTCTCCTCCCACTGAAACCTGTGGCACCTACATGGATTCCAGTGGGAGCAGGGAAAAGGCTGTGCCAAGCTCTTTCGAAAAAAAATCCCACCATGTGTGTTTAATGAGGAATGTCTCTGGCAGAAAAGTTTTGAGTGCAGCTAAGCAGATTTTTTATTTCTTTCACATTAAAAGTTCAAATTCTGCCACTTCTCATCCAGGCAGTAGCTGCCCAGAAGAGTGGGTAAGACCTGTTCCAAAATCCCCAGCAGGATATTGTTTGTTTTCAACTAAAACTGAATGAAACTTCGCTGTTATCAGGGCAGTCCCTGTGACTTTGTGAGTGAGCACCATTCTCAGGCTGTGACATACCTGTCCTTCTTGATGCAGGCAGGCATCCAGCTCAGCTCTGGCCACAAGGGAATTCCCCACTTTCTGTTCCGTTTGATACTCCTTTCCAGGAGCTGTCTTCATGGAAGTCCTGCTTTTACTATTTTGCCTCCAGTACATCCTGTCATTTGCTCATGATCCAAAGCCTCAGCATCTCATGTATCCCATCCTTCCTGTTCATTGGCATTGGAGGCCACAAAAGTAGTTTTCAGCCTCTAAATAAAGATTTGGCATGTGGTGAAATTGATAGCTACTATCCGGTACTTAGGAAAACCTTCCACCAAGGTAAACCGATCATTTCCCTCACAGTGATCCCTGTCCTCCCAGGAATAGAAGCCACCACCACCAAGTAACAAAACTACAGAGAGATGTGACATCTTTGTCCTTCTTTTACCATAACCAAGAAATGTCAAACATGCCTTTAGCAATGAATGTGTTCTTTGGCCTTTGCAGCATCACCAAACCGAGCTGAACAGCAAACAGAATAAGGAAGTTTCAAAAATAAGACAGGAAAGGGAAATCCTTTGCTTTGCACAACACTGAGCTGAATGAACATGGAATTTTCATTCACATTTGCTCATGATTAGACTTTTTTTTTAAGAATAATTATTTTTAAATTCCCTTAGGCAGCTAAGAAAAAAAAAGGAACTACATTAGCTGGATTACTGATTGTGATGTTGGTTCTGATTGTAGCACACTGGATACACTGGATATAAACCAAAGCAGATGATAGGGAGCTTTTAAAGGTTTCAGTGCTGAGTGCATATTGCATTCAGACATGTATTTTAATTTCACATCTGGTAATAGTTCTGGTATTGGGTTATTCCACCAAAAGGCAGCAATAACTATTTTTAGCCAAAATGGCCCTTACCTCATCCAGTAAAATTCAGTTTATGTTTGAGTGTTTGCTAAAAAATTACATCTACCTCATATGAGACCTAACAAAACACTTGCAAATGTGTTACCCAAGGACAATAGTTTAGGAGAATCTACTACTAGGGGTATTTTCCCTGCCTAAACACCTAACTCAAGACAGGTCCTAGAGACCCAGGAGCATCCAGGACTCGGGGCAAGGACCTCGAACAAGAGCCTCTTGCACTTGATCTACCAGTGTCCAAGGGCAGGCCAAACAAAAGGTCCCTGCAGCGTCTCTCTCACACTTTGATTCCCTTATACTTCTGATGCCTCTGGTTTAGTTCCCTGTGGTTTCCACTGTCATCTCCTCATGCTTCTGTACAAGTACAGTTGACAGTACCTTGATTGTACTTGATTGTTGACAGTATCTTGATATGAAGACTGTCCCACCTAATTTTAGTGCAACTCTATTTTTGGTGCACTCCACTGACTTCAGTGACTGACACAGGGAGCAACTCTGCTCCCAGTTCATAAGCCATTTTCTAACACTTCAAAATTTAAAAAATTAAAACAATTTAAAACTGTGAGGCATAAAGTCTGTAAAACCTTCTGAAAGAGATCTAGCAACCCTAGAGATTTGGTAATTATAAACTTTTTCTCTGTGTTTCATAAAAAGTAGTATCTCACCAAACCCTTCCAGCTCCCCTGTTGGCAACAAGACACATCGACTGAAATGTAATTAAAAGGCAAATTGTAAGAGTCAAAACAAGCTTTTTAAACTCTGGGTTGCGAGGGTTATCTTCATATAAATCATTTTATTGTAGGATCAAGAATGGAATGGAGTATCATCAGCTTGCAAAATTTGTTCATTTTATAATTAGTAAGTATTAATAAAAGTTAATAGAATTCTGCCATTGGACAGCCAGCAGATCAGAGTCCAACACCAGCTGTTCAACAACTGGACAGAAATTTAAGCAAACATTATAAAGGCTTGGAGATACAGTAGGAGAGATCAAGCCCTTACGATTCGTTTGGGCTAACACTGGCAGGAAAAGGGGATACTGCGAGGGAAGCTGCTGATCTCGGATTTGAACAGCAAAGATACTTTCTGTCCTCCTGATCTGTCACTAGAGGTCAGGGCAGCACCTGCTGTGCCACGCTGTTCTCCTTTAAGGAATGTTAAGAAAAGCCCCAGCTCCTAAGGGCAAACAGTGGTCTTAAGAAACAGCTCCAAGAAGACAGGATTTGTGCTTCTGCAACGGGAGAAACGGGAAGCCCCGGGAAAAGAAGAACATAGCTGGAACTGAAAAGCCTGAGCCCAAAATCGGCATTAAAAAAGGCACGCGAGCAGCTGAAAGTTTCCCGTGGAGCAATGAAGTGTAACAATGGCTATTATTAAAACAGCCATTAGCCTCAGGTAGAAGTTGTCACCTAACAAGTCCAGCTGACTAACACTCTGAGGGCTCTTCCTGTTGCATGAAAAACAAGCTGTTTAATCTCCCTGCATAACAAAATTCCTACCCCAGGCTGAGAACAGCTGGTCTAGCTCGTGTAAATCTAGCTCATACATGCAGGGCAAGGAGACAGGGAAAGCATTAACTGCTCTGGAACAGTTCCTAAACAAAAAATGGAACAGACACTTATCTTCCCAAGATAACAAAACGGATATCCACTGTGATCCTTGATGTCACTGAATAAACCTCATGATTTGGGATTCTCTCTATGTGCCACTGGTCCTGTCCCCGGGGGCTCGCAAGGGCCGGATGACGGCCAGCCAGGACCAGCCAGGAGGTGACAGCTATCACAGCACCTGATGGCAATCGCGGTGGAGCAGTTCTTCCTCTTCCTTTAGACGAGGAGACTGCAGCAATCAGCTGTTCTCAAGACAGGTGCAAGCGAGAGAGATTTGGCACTGAAGAAATGTCAGGCAAGTCAGTCACCTCCCCTCCTGGCGCGTGTTCCGGTAGGATTTCTGGTGTTCAACCCACCACTCCAGCAGAAGAGCTCAAGTTTGTCAGCATGACTCAGGCTCCAACAAGGAGCTGCATGTCAATACACCAAAAAGCCATTTAGAACAGGCTGCCCTACCTCAAATGGCAGCAGAGACTTGGGCTGGAATCTTCCCATAAGCTCACACAAAAGACATTTAGCACAACGTAACCTAACCTGTCTCCCCTGTTCTGGCAGATGCAGGAAATCAACATCGTGAAATGCACAAATGTTTGGTCAGCATTTGGTTATGCCTCTTGGCATAGTGGCAAAGGAAACCACAGGAGAATAAATTCATACAGACATATGGGGGAAGTAACTCATCTTGGTCAATGAATTGTAGCTAAGTGAAACTAGCATAAATAAGAACCTAATTCCATAACCCAAACAAAAAGCAGAAAGATTTTAGCCATTTTAAAATGCTTTCTTC
Organism: Nicator chloris; assembly: GCA_013400495.1. Lineage (NCBI taxonomy): Eukaryota > Metazoa > Chordata > Aves > Passeriformes > Pycnonotidae > Nicator > Nicator chloris. The sequence continues at coordinate 88,579 of WAAE01017289.1, forward strand.
CCTAATCTATATCTGACCCTGAGGATAAGTAAAATGGTGTACACACAGGTTCTAGCAACAATGAAAAAGTCAACTGATTCCTGTAGGAAGTATTTTTGCCAGGGATGCATTAGCTGTGAAATGTATTATCTCTCCTCTCTTTAATACACACAACCAAGCAAAAGCACAGGGAGATAGGTTATGGCATAAGGGATTAGAGCCCCCAGCTCTGCTAAACTCCTGAGGCCACAAACACACTGGGCAGACAATCAGTCTTCTATGTGTATGTTGACACACAGCCTGAGTCTGACTTGTGGTTTTCCCTTCCTTTTTTTAAGATCACCATGAACAGTTCTTCACCTTCCCCCATGGCTGTAAGCGGCAGATCTTTTGGAATGTGTCTGTTTTGATGATTTGCTGGAGTGGCAGAGGGAAGAAAACCAATAAATCTTCTATACAGTGAACATAAGCCACAATTAGAAAGGCCCTTAAACTCACAGCTCCTCAGCTGCTGTGAATTTGCACAGATACATTAAAACCAATTGGCAGGATTCCTCAGCTCAAATCAGTGTCACTCCACTGAAGCTGATGAAGCAACCCCAATTTGTAGAAGCTGAGGAGCTTCTGGCCCACAGCCTGCACTGCAGAAAGACCATCTGTGTTTAACAGAATGAGAAATCAAAGGCAGGTCCTTCTAATTCACTCAGAATTACTGAAACAAGTGATTTCCAGGTGTTAAGTCAGGTAGACTAAACAAGAGCTGTGGAAGATAAAAACTAGTTCTTTGTTTCTTCCTCTGCATACTTGTACCAGGAAAAGTTTTGTAATTTCTTGCAACATATTCCATGAAGCAATAAAATGTGAAGGCAAGAAGGAGACAACTGAGGAGGTAAGAGGGACAGGAATAACAGAATAAGGAATTCAAGTTACTTAATGAATTACAGGCACTGAAGTGTGCTTCCCTGCTCATGCTGAATTGATGTCAAACCCATTTCCACTGATGTCAGTGGAAAGAGTGGTATTACACAATGCTGCTCAGCAGCCCAAGGGAGGGGCAGCATAAAAGCAGAGGACAAGGTTCAGGTAGTTCAGCTTTTTATTTTGGGAGCTGTAGTGAAAAACTTCCCTATTCAACTTTCATGGGAGTTTGGACACCATTGTTAGCATTTTAATTGTTAAAAGCCAGATGCAGAGCTAAGACTAACACAGCAATCAGCATGGGGTGAGGTGAGGTGGGGAGCGGTGAGGGGAGAGCATATCAACGCATTCAAATTCCTGTTTTGTGGCTCAGTGGTAGAAATCAATATTATTTGCACAAAGCCCCTCTGAGGTGTCCAGCAAAAGGCAGTGCTTTTGTCATGCTGCCATGTGATAACTCAGTCTTAAGTTTTCTGTGGTGAGGAATTCATGATTCTCTTTACTTTGAAGAAGCTGCATCTGCACAGAGGAACTCACTGGGAAGAAAGAGTTTGTTTATGTCTGTAACACATGCACACACGCATGTATTTGCAGGGTACGGAACGTAAATGAACTCCAGGTTTGAATTCCAGGGGACCAAGCACATCCCCAAAAGTTCTGGGCACCACAGTGTTACCCTGTATCTGCTCGTGCAGTCATTGTTTGTCCTAGAGGCTAATGCATAAGGACGAGTTAAAATGAGACTGTCAGAGAAAATACATCTCTTCAGCTTTGACATGGGAAAAATTCACGGCACTTCACTGCATCCCCCCTCGGCAACCACTTCTGACCCTGCTCCAAGCTCTCTTGTGGCTCCACCAGCTACCTGATCAATTCCCAGGGGAATGTCTCTAGTGAAAACTCTGAAGATCTCTCGCAAGAGACTCTGCTCAGGACTGAAATGGTAAAGTGGGACTGACAAAGTTTGCACACTGGGTGAGAATTTTTTCCAGTGTGCAATGTCAGAATGACTGAGGAGAGTATTTCTGCTTGAACCTTACAATCTGTTTTGAATGTTTAGAGATGTTTTGAATGACACTGAGAAAATATGTGTGCAGTTTTGAAAGAAAGGCTACCAGCAAACTCAGTGCAAGCAGGCTTGTGCAGCTGCGCTCTACTGGCACGGTGCTGACACAAGGCAAGCAGCTATTCCAGACTAAGCCTCTCCAGGGCTCTGGCACTGCTTGGTGCTAACAGCACACAGAGCATGTGTGATGCAAATTCAAGTCTGTAACCACTGGTAACTCATTGAGAGGATTTAAGATTTCAACTAAACTACATCTGAATAAAGGTACGTGCAAGTTTATTACTGCTAAGCAGCTTTGCATTTCAGTGCTGTTTCAGTGCTGGAGACCAACTTTGCAGAAACAGAGTTAGTAAGGCCTATTCCACAGCTGCTCAGTCAACTTTTACACATTGCCAGTCCTTCAGCCTTGGTCTGAGGTCCAAAAGAACCAGAAAGACTGCAGCTGGCCTTCAGTATCTCCATGAAGGAGTCTTTTAAGCAAAATCTGCTTCCCTGTTTCAGCTGAAGTCGGTATTTGATCCACTTTTCACTACAAAGAATTATATTTCTCTTAGTCAGATTTGTAGGACATGATCTGCAAAGATCAACATCTTCCAAAGGCTTTCTACCTGTCTCCTGAATGTGATTATTAACACAAGAAAAGAGTACCATAAATCTCGTAACTTTCAGGTCCTTCTGTAAATTAAATTATTGATTTTTCAAAGGAGTTTTGTCTTGGAGCATTCCATTTTTAGCTTTATTTTAAAAAGCACTTTCAAGGAAAACCTTGGTCTTGAGTTATTACTAACTCTTAAAAAATCAACAGCAATGTTTTTTCACATGCCACTTGTATGTCTCTTCTTCTTTTTCATGAACAATCATATTTTTGTCATGGCAGACAGGATCTTTGCAAAGTTCTCAACAAGGCAGGCACTTTCCTGAAGATGACCATTATATAAACTGCTCTGGCATCATGCAGTCTACCTAAGGTTAACACAGATATACTTGTTCATATATAAAGCAGCATACTGCCTAACAATCATGATTCTTGCCTACATCATGTCTGAAACAAAAGGCTTAACATCCTCCAGATTCCCCAAGTGCCACAGGTCCTTAACTCTCACCACTTTCAGTGTGACCCCTCATTTATATTTCAGATACAAATCTTAAAGAAAAGAAAGATTTTTCATCCACATAGCCACAGCTGTCTTTCAAGTCTCTACCTTCCCACTAAAATAATCACCAATCCCAAACCATGCATTAGAGTCTTCAGTAGGCACACAGCTATTCTAACATAAAACTACCAATGTAAAAATCAGCAGAAGGGTTTTTTACAGTGATTTACTTAATTTGTATAAAGCAAAGGCAAGGCATGCACCCTTGACAACAGAAAAAATGGAGGGATAGGGCAAATAGATAGAGACAGATAAACACCACACTATATTCCCACCTTAACTGAGGATAATGTGAAAATCATGAATTTCTTTTTTCAAGCTTGAGAGAGCCTTGGAAGCTTAGTATGTGTTTTTAAAACCACTAAGCTGAAAATAATGAAATTGGAAGTTCTGATTTAAAAAAAAGCACATCAAAATCTTTTTCTCAAATGAATTCATAGAACATACTTGAGGATTTCAACATTGTTGCTATCTGAGACCTATAGCTGCACAGCCATCTTCACTGAATACATGCACAGCAATTCTGTTTCCCTGCTTATAAGCACACTTAGTTTGCTTAAACACTTCTAGTCTGCAGGATAAGTTCCACGGAGGAAAAGTACTCAGACAAAATGAAGATTCATAGACTTTAAAAGTCATTCTTAACCATGGAAGATTTGCACATCCTGTAAGACATATTTTGTCTTCTTAGAGCATGTTAGCCAACTTTTAGTCCTCTTTTCTAAGCCAAGAAAAGAAATCATTCTTCCAATTCTCCAGTCCCAAAGAAATTCAAATATTTAACCATAATTAAATCATTTAAGGAAGTAATAATTACTCAAGAGACTAAGGCCTACTGATGTGTCTCTTTTTTTTTTTTTTTTGTGGAGTACAAAAGACGACATCCTAGCATGTTTTTGAACAAGTGTTTTCCTCATGCAAAGAGAGCTGTGTCTGCAGACCAATCCCTATCAAATTCCTTTACTTGTATTGGCAGGGGAGGGCAAAACCCCCTAAGATCTTTCCTTTGTTTAAATGCATTTCCTGCCTTCCTTACTGCTATAGACTGTGTTGTGACAGGCCTATTTATAGTCCAAAGAAAGGAAAAAGCACCACTGGAGGCAGGAAAACTAAGTTGGGAAAGAATAGAAGGAAGTGTGGCTGCCATTTAGCCAAACAATCTAGAACTAATTGAGCTCAAAGGAGCCCCAGCCTCAGTGAAGCTGCTGGCAGTGAACAGAGCACAATCCTGCTTCTCTCTCCAGAGCCCTGCCAGGGCTGCTGAATGGGAGAGTCATGGGCAGGACACTGCTGGAAGCAAATAACCCCAGCATCTTGATATCCTGACAAGAACTCTTTCAAAAAAGGAGAGTGATGCAAGTTGGATACCGATCAAATTAAGGTAAGTGCCTCCTTCTGGCATTTCTGTTTGCTGCGTGCTCCACTTCTTTTCAGCTGTGGCCAGGCTGGTAAACTAAAAAGGAATGGGCTTTGGAGAAGGAATGGCAACTGACTTTTAGATAAAGGTTTGGCAGGATGTCTGATTTTTAGTGAAAGAAATCTGAATTCACTTATGGATACCTCAGAACTTTTCCTAAGCAAAAGAAGCCTTTGCCATAAATCCATAAGTTTGCTGTTTTCCTGACTTGTGTCATGTTCATCTTGTAGACTGTGATTAAGTACTAGAGAAATGTTCTGGTAAATGTATGCCCCAAAGGAAAATATTATGTCAACTCTGCATTCACTTAAAAATATAGATTTAGAGACAGACAGAGGGAGGGAGAAGTATATGAAATATATATTTATACAAGATGTGTTGATGTGGACTATAGAAACATATCAAAAATGGATATAATGCAAGTTTTGTGATCATTTAGTCTTATGATGTACACTTGAAGGTAGGATCTTAGCCTGAATTAAAGCACCTGAAAGTTTCTAGAGTTTTAGAATTTATTGTGACAGGTAATTTTGTGTTTGTGTGCATGCAAATACACAAAAATGTACTACATACAGATATCAAATCAAGATATATTATTCATTGTTGCTTGCATTGCAATACTACATGTGGCCATTCTGAGGTCTAATTTAAACTGACAGTAGAGTATGAGTAGATATTTCTAATCTGTTATTTTCAGATACTATATACAATATTATACTATCATGACTGCGTGTGTAAAAAAGTCCATTTTAAGATGTATCAGTGTACAGACCATATTAATTCACTGAGTTACCATCAACAAGGCAGACTTTTAAGATGGAAAAATTAAGTTTTTTAAGACTGTGTTTGATTTCTTTGATTCTCAACATGTCCTTTGCACTTCTAACAAAGGAAATGCTGTTGTGATCTGCAGGCAGCAGAACACAAGCTGTAGGATAATAGACTCAGGTTTTCATCATGCAAATTTTATCTGCTTTGAAAGATCTATGAGAATAACCTTTGTATTAGTCTCATTCGTGTGAACACATTACCTCTGAGCATATGCTATTCAGATTATTCATTTGTTATTCAGCTGTTGTCTGGGATTAGCGGTTTATGGCAAAACGCTGCTGGTGAGGAAAAAGGAAGTGTGATGTGTTGTTATTCTACTCCATCCCCGTAGGATGCTGTTATGTTTAGAGTGTGCTATTGTGAAGATAGCAAGGCAGGATGTCATCCATGTAGGTGAAAAGCCGCGATAGGGCAATCGTAAACAGCAGCAGTCAGCTGAAAAGCTGATCCGGGGAGGTGCCAAGCAGCAATTCCAGTGAAGCAGATGTAAGCCAACGCTCATGGAAAGGATCAGGCTTTTCTTTGTCTGATTTGCAAGTACTCGGTATTTACAGCAGTTCTCAGTTCTAGGTGGTTATAAGCCTGGTCTTGTGAAGACTAAAATGGCACTAAAGCTAGAAGCTTGTACAGATATTTGCAAGAGAAAGCTCTTTAGACTGCAATTTGAGTAACTAGCATAGCATGCTCTCATGCAGGTAACATTCCTTGCTTTCAATTTCAGTAACTGATTGCCCTGCACAAAAGCTATGCAGAAACAGATAAAGAGTGTTTTAAGTTAAAAGTTTAGGAAGCATTGCAATTTCTGGCATTGACTAAAACCAATAATTTCCATGAGATGCCAGTCATGCAGCGACTGCAATACAACTAAACTGTACACACTGGATCATTCAGATTTCTTCAGGTCAGCAGCACTCAACACGTTATTTTAAAGCTTGGTGCCACTGCATGAATGTAACAAAACAGAAACCTTTCCTTAGCTATAAGGAGAAGATAATTTACAAATCAGCCAGTTACATTGTAGTTTACAGGGAAAGGTGATCAAAAATGTACTGATGCACTTTCACATTTGCCTTTGGAAAAAGTACTATAGATGGTACTTAAAAATGCCCCGATTAATACCCTTAATAAACACAAAGATTTGTTTCTAAACTGCAAGAGTTTGCATGTTCATGAGTTCAAAGTTTGCAAACTGAGGGTTTTGTCCTGAAGGTAGAATTATGAGGAAAAAATACTTCACAGAAGAGTGACTGAGCACTGGAATGGGCTGCCCAGGGAGGTGGTTGAGCCACCATCGCTGGAGGTGTTTAAAGAAAGGTCTTGATGAGGCACTCAGTGCCATGGTTTAGCTGACAAGGTAAAGATATGTCACAGGCTGGACTCAAAGGTCTTTTCCAACCTAGTTTATTCTGTTATTCTGTGATTCTGTGATTTCAGAAGACCTTAGAATGAAATTTACACCCCAGCACATTATAAAATCTTACCACCTGCTAGGGTCTAAGTACTCTGCAGGAGATTCTCTCTACATAAACACTTTTGAGTGTTCACGAGTTCTAACAGGGCTGCAATTATTAAAGCTCCAAGCTAAAAATTAAATATGAGAATTTGATATACCAGAAGGAAGCTGAGGTTCACATGCTTCCTAGCCTGACATTATTTTACCAGGTGATTAAAGAGGTTTAGGGTTGTCAAATAAATACTTCAGTCAGCTGTCACTACTATGTGGGCAGTGTGGATTTCTGGTTCCAGGAAAGCTGAGTGACTTGAAGAAAAACCACATGACTTAAAAAATAATGCACTTAGGGTGACAAGTCATGCCATGCTTTCCTGCAAAGCTAGTTCAGGTTTAGTAAGATTTATTATTCCTCATGCAATTGCTCCAGTGTAAGTATCTTAATTTCTCTCTAAGCCCTTATTCCACTATACCAGACACTCTTACAAGGAAGCTTTGTGCTCCAAGTCACAGTCAGGCCCACTAACATTATAGGATAAAAAAGAGCAGAGGATTACAAGTGTTTGGGGCAGTCAAAGCAAGATTTTTTGAGAACACATTGAGAACATCTACTACTGAGACTACAGTTTAGGGTAGTCTCACTCAGAAAACAGAACTGAGGAAGAGGGAATGCAAAAAGAAACCCAGTTAAAACACATTAGGAAATCAACATTCAATATTGGACAGCATCAAAATAGTTCTACAAAGAATTGAAGCTGTTCAACACAGCAGAAATGTTAGTGTTAAAAAAATAATTTATTTGATAATGTCTAAAACAACCTGCTCATAACTATGTGCTGAATAACATCCTGACTCGTGAGAATGTTTATGCAGGTGCTTAAGTTTAAGCACATGGGTAGTCTCATTGATTTCAAGCAAAATTATTTCAGCAGACTGATAAAATTTAAAGCCTGGCAGAGTCATTAGATCATCTAGTCTGACTACAAACACAGCATGTTAATTTCACCGTTTCTCTTATCCAAAACCCAAAAGCTGTCCTGCTTACAACAGAAGAGTATGGATGTAGTATGTTCAAGATAAAAGTTTAAGGGGAAGATCACAATGCTCTACACGCACGAGTAGCGACCCACAACAGTGAGAATTGTTCAGTTGACACAAATCCTGTAGCTCAAATGGGAATTAAATGTGCAGGCTTTGCACCAACTTACTGCACAAGGGTGAAGGTCAATGTGTGTATGGAAAATGAAGTGTTTCTCCCAGAAGTCTCTGTGCTATCAGAAAAAGCCATTAACTTTACTTTGGTTGCTTTCCTACTCTTCTGGTGGACTAGAAAAGTACTGTTGGATAAGCAAGGATTTAAAAAAAGCTTCTTTAAAATCAATCTTTATGCCAAAGTGCAGCTATTTTTTTTTACCTTCTCTCATTCACCCCACACCATGTGCAAATTGTAGTACAAAATAAGGAGCCATTGTTCAGGAGCAGATGAAACATAGATATATTAACCAAATAGAAAAATACATCTAGAAAGAATTTGTCAAATCTTTTACTTGGTCACACCTAGGCAGTTTAAAAAGACTTATTATCTGAACAACAGATGAGAAAAAGTGGGAGGCTTGACTTGGGGTCTGCTTTCCAAGGATTAGTAGCAGTGGGTTTCTGCTGCATGAACACACAGCAGTAGCAGATGCTGTTGAAGGACATGTACAATATATGGTACTAACAGAAAAAAAAATAAAAAGGGGTAACAAGAAAGGCTGTCTTGGAGTACAAGTCTACTTTGTCAATAACCATGCAGGTGTCTTCACGTCTTGGGTTACCACCAAAAAAAAATATTGACTTTAAAAAATGTTGTATTTTTGTCTTTATCTTCTTCCTATTTATTTGAGTTTCGGGGTTGATAATCTCCTTGTTACTTAGTACAGAACTTCCTGGGAAGCAGAGGGGTACCCTAGGGGAAGGAGAAGCTTGTCCCAGCTTTTGGCAGCAGGGGGAAATGACAAACACCCTACCTTATGTAGAGGTAGATTCAGTCCTTCACTCTTCTCTAAACTCACTGCAGCAATTTGCTCTCATTTCTACACTGGCTGTCATCTCTGAATTGTCTCTTCCCAGCCCCCTGTCTAGTAATGGTTGCAGACCCATTTATCACAATGGTCCCCAACAGACTCTGTGGGCTCAAACAACTGCACAGTGAAAACACAGCCCTGCTCTAACAGTTCTGTCGTGCAGCACCACACAGCCCCAGGAAAATGAAAATGCAAAGTGGCCACCCTGTTGCCACTATTGCAATGAAGTTGTGCCACTTGGTCAAGACAGCAGAAATACAGTGAGCAGCCAGAGCATGTCATGGTGTGACACAGAGCATTGTGTGCAGTCTGCTCTGCCAACATGGTCCAACCATTTTCCCAATAACTCCGTTAGTGGGGCTGGACAAAGGAATTTAAAGTCAAGCTAACAGGTCTGGCATTATCTCACTGATTGATTAATGACTGTTTACATTACAGAGCTGTAATTCACTTGAGTTAGAACAAAAATTAATGTGTATCAACATTCCTGTTTAGACAGCTCAGCATTCTTATAATCCTTTATATTCTAACACACCTTATTTTTCCAGCATAGTGTTCCAGCAGTGTTCCATTGTTATTTTGGATTATTACTGTACCACAATTATCTTGGAAGGCTGGAGACAAAGATAAATCTTCAAAGATGAGCTCATTTCTAAAGGGAAAAGGAAAACCAAACTCAATCTCAATTGAACTACAAAATATGCTTCATAACTTCATAAATGGGAACAGGCAAGGGAGTGAAGTGGATCAATGCTGAATTTTTCCATGCTGCTTGACCTTCTTCCCAATCACAAATAGTCTCTTCTTTCTCTCTTAAAAGAAAGAACTTTCATGCTGCCTTCGTATAATTCTGTAGTTTTATACTGGAATACAGCCTATATGGAATTTTGGACCCAGCACATCATTCTAATATAGTTCTATTCATTCAAATATGTCCTATTACAGATAACTGTCTTAAGCAATAATCAAAAGCAGTAAAAACATAAAAGAGGGGGATGATGTCTTCTTACCCCTAAAAGCAATGGGAGTAGACTAACAACAGAGAAAGGCCTGGAGTAAAACAAGTGTGATAAATCCAGCAGTTACATATAGAGACCTTGGCCCCAAGGGGCTCTGTCACACAAAATATTAAGTGTTGTGACTATAATAAGCAAATCTCCTCTCAAATAAGGAGCATGGAAGCAATAGCCTCTCTCTTGTCTTTGCACTGAATACTTCATACATAGGCAGATGTAGGAAGACACAGATGGATGCAAATTCACTCATCTCAGAGTAAGCTGGGAGCATGAACCCTGAGAACTTTGCAGCAGATTTCAGACAGGCTGCTGGGTAACACAGTCTGCCTGATAACCATGCTGTGTGTTGGACTAAGTGGAGATCCTGCCTGACAGTTCTATCAGGGTGGGCATTTGTGATCCATGCCTTGTCTTACAGTGCATAAAAATGCTGCTCTCCATAAGCGAGCAGTGCATTAATTTTTAGTATCTTGACAAAGTATTAAAAAAAGGTCCGTTTTTTTTCTAGAAAGAAGGAAATAGACTTGGGTTTTTGCATTTTCTGGACCTGTTACTAGACTCCATTGTTTCCATTCTCGTTATGTCAATGCAAATGGGCTATGTCAAGCTGTAACATGCAATGCAGTGCTCTAAGTCGTTACTTGGATACTCAGTACCAGCCTGTGCTGCATCACTGAGAAAAGACTGACTTACCAAACCGGGAACCACTGTGACATCAGTGGTGACAACATGTTTATCAAAACTGATAATGTGAAAAAAAAATTTCACTATTCATGTGTAATAGAAATTTGGCAGATAGCATTTTCTCTGTTGTAAAATTCAGGAAAAAACCCTGATGTCATAGTCTTGATCTCTTGTATTCGTTTGCACCAAGTGTGGAAAAAAAACATACCTACTGGAGATTTTTAAATGGTAAAGGAATCACTGGTTAGCTCAAACTTACCAGATGTAGAAAAGACAACAAAAACTGAGAGCTGCTGTACATTCAACATTACAGCAATGCCCCATCCTTGTTCAGCACACCATTGACAATGAGGGTGGCTGGAGAAATCTAGAGAACAAATCTCTTCCAAATGCACAAGTCTGTTTAGAAATCTTCAATCTAGACAGTATTGGAAAAAAACCCTTTATGACGGGTGTGCTTCTGTGCTACTCTGTCTAAGTCTAGAATTACTGGAACACGCTCTTCAAGCTCTGTGTCTGAAATGAGCATATCCACCCCCTGGAATATAACTATTCAATGTAGTTGGTAACAGACAATGAAGAACTTTTGTTGCTTTGGGGTTTTGAGGTTTTTTGTAATCATGGGTCTATTGTCACTGCTACAGAAGCTGTCCTTAGTGCCTTCCATCACAGCATGGCACAATTTCACCCTCTCTCTTAGCAAGGGAGATGCCAGCCTACTTTAGCATTCACAGTGCAGAACAACTTACATTTCTCATTCCGTGTCTGTACTTCAAGGTGAAACAAAAGCAAGTAAAGCGAACTGGAAATAAAGAACTGTGTTCTTACAATTATAGGATCAATTTTAATGATTAAAATTTCTTACACACATATATAAGGAAGAAACTATAAATTTCCAGCTTCTCTGTGAATACTGTGGGCTTTGGAAAGGCAGGAATAAGTGTGATAAAGGTTGTCTTGAGGATGGGTTTTGGGTTTTTTTAGTATGTTTGAGGGTTTCTTTCATCACATCAGTCATTGTCATCCCCTTTCTAAATCTGAGAACTGAAGATACAGAAAAAAATACCATCCCCTATTTTTCATGCCAAATTTGTAATCCCTAAAATCTAGTATCTCCCTATACTTCATTAAAGAAAATATCACATAAGTTAAGATGTGATTACCATTAACCTGCAGCTGTGGGTGCACAAGATTTCCACAAACCAGTGCACAGATTCCAAGCTGGACAACAAAAGGAGGAAAGAAGGAAAAGGAGGGAGGTCCCACCAGTAATGTACATGAGAGAAAAGGCTGCCTTCCACCTTTATCATTTAGCTTCATCCTTCCATCTCCCATCTCTACCTCCTGGATCCTCTCTCCCCTACTCTGATAGGTCTGCACTTCACAGTTGGATGATGTTCGTCCAAACAGATGATCCTCACAGGTCCCTTCAACCTGAAATACTTCTCTTCTCTTCTCTTCTCTTCTCTTCTCTTCTCTTCTCTTCTCCTCTCCTCTCTTCTCCTCTCTTCTCCTCTCTTCTCCTCTCTTCTCCTCTCTTCTCTCTCCTATCGCTTCCATTCCAGGCATACTGCTTCTAGGTTGTCCCCTAAGCAGACCAAGTGCTTAGGAAAAAACTAGGAGCCATCAAAAGTGGTGGGAAGACAGCCTAGAGGACAAGCCAGAGCCCCTCTGGAACATGGCACAAGAAGCACTGAGGGCACAGACTACTGGCAGAGTGGCTTAATTCCCAGAGAATTTGGGAGTCACAAGTAACAAGTGAAAACCTTTGTCAGAGGCTTATAGCTGGGTTGAATGTTTACTAGGTCAACAAAAAAGTCACCCACTGCCTGCCATGGTGCAACTGAGCTGTCAAAAACATGTCTGTACTTCATAGACTAGAACTATTACTGTTTTTCAACTTGAAAGAAATGTTTAACAGAGCACAACAATTTTTTCCATCCATAATTTCTGACAATAGAAGTATTGGATATTTTATCTTAATTCACAAACCTTGAGTTTCAAATGGGTACACAGCATATCAAACTTCCATTTAAATTATTATTTTCTCATGTACTTAAATCACTGAAGGGCACAGTTTTCCAATGCAAAGCAACCAGCAGCCTTGACTCTAAGCATTGCTCTGGGCTCACCTTGTGACATTTAATTGATGATATAAAGGAAGGACTGATTTCAAGGGTCATATCCAGGGATGCCCTGACTTGATAACTTATCCTCTCAACTCTTACTCTCTTAGAGGTGATGTGGCTGCTGGGTGCACCCTTGGGCATGAAAGGGGAGGCACACTGGGCATTTGCAGTACTCCTGTGCCCCCTAGAGCATTACACTGAAGAACCTGGAACAGATTTATGTTGCTAGGGGTATAGCCAATAAGTGTTTAAAACTGATATAATGCCAGGTAAGGTCGAGAGCCTTATATGCAATATTTTCAGCAAAATTTCCTATCTATTATGCCCCTCATATGTCCTTTAGCTGGAAGCTTTGTGTGAGAGCTGTTGAACTATTTATAGCAGCCCCTTCAATGGCACTTAGGTATTTATAAAGCAACCTGTCTAGTGAAGGCTTCCATGGCCTGCTTTCATTCACTTCAGCTGATAGTGAAGGCTATATAATATCTGGGACAGCAAGGTAGACCAGCAAACCAGGCAGTTTGTCTCTTAGATTTGAGATCCATATATTCTAAAAGGCTGAAGTCAAATAGTAATGCAGCCATTTAGGAAAGAGACATAGAAACATGGACTTGCAGTTGGTATAACCTGACGTTTATGTCCACTGAGAGCCTTACATCCTGTTCCATAAATTCCAGGAGAATATGTTAACAGAAAAGAGACATTTTCAGGCAACCCACAAAACTGGTGTCCATAACTGCCATATGCAGAAAATATAGTTCAAAATTCTGCACAGTATCAAAGAACTGATGTTGAGATAAGCTCTCTATCAGTGATCAGTTTCTAAATTAGAACACCTACAGTTAATTAAATGACACATAAGCAAGACATAGCCAAGTGCATCTAAAAAAGAATAAAAATTTAAAAAAAATAAGATCAACAACAGTTAAAAGAAACCATGAAATAACGCCTCTCCTACAGTAAGGAGTGGCTCTAAATTCATTTATCCAGCATCAATATAAAAGCAAAAATCTTCCTGATCTCAACCCAAACCAAAATGGACAACTGTTCCATTCTTTAGTTCCTTGAGGCTATTCTAAAAGCTACCCATACTATGTGACATTAAAAATTTTACCTCACATGCACACATCCCTGTCACAATTCAGTGCTGACTGTACTTATTTTTTGTTGCTCCTTTTGTTATTTCTCATGTCTCATTTCAGCATGACTGAGAAATGTGTTCATCTCTTAGTTTTTATTTGGGGCATTAATCATAGAATCTTTTGAATTGTAAGGAACCCACAAGAATCATCGTGTCCCACTCACAAATGAATGTCCACAGGGAAAGAAATGTACTCTTTTCAATCCAGTCTTCATTTGTTTTTCTCAGCAGAAAGAGAAGGCAGAATACTGTTGTGTTCCATACAGCAAAACTTTTGTCATATTTAAGATGCTATCTGATAGATGTAAGAACACAACACTTAATGTTTTGTAGCTGCATTAACTACCTGATCTTCTTTTGGATGTCAGTATTTCTTTTAAAAAACAGGAAAGAATAAAAAAAAAGGAAAACCTCCACAAAATTTTTAAGACCTTTATTTTCAGGAATTACACCCAAATAATTTCTCTGTTCTGTTTCACAATAAGTTAAAATTATCTGTATAGCATGAGGAAAGATAAACTTTTTCCCACATAAACCGCAGTTTACAACAGTATTTACAGAGCCATAAAAATTAATTTATTTTTCTACTCATTTCAGACAGTACAAAGGCTACTTTTCTTTTTAGGGAGTGTGTCCCAAGCTGTTTGTGGAATGTTGCCATCCAGTCATTATCATCAAATTATGTTCCTATATGGAGCATGACTACCAAATAAAGACAGCTATTCAGTGCAGAGTGATGACTTTGTACTCTGTGCTATTTCAAATGGCTCAGGTACTACCAGTATTTAAACAATTATATTAACAATTGCTGATAAATGTAAAAGAGTGCAGTTGATATTGCATAATCAGAGAAATGGACAAAGTAATGAAATCTGTATTTGTGGACAAATAGATTATTTTAGAACACATTTCAGTCACATTTTCTTCAGTATCAACAGGGAGTAATTTTGTACAAAGTTGTAAAGGAATTTAGGAGTAATTTTAAAGCTGCATGTAAAGTTCTGTTACCCTGGATCCCAGTGCGTTTTAGGGGAAATGAAATGGCATTTATCAAGGATAACTCATTTGGTCAATGGGCCGTGCCTTATAGCACAGTGAGTGCCTTCTCCTTTCTCTGAGCGAGGCCAGGTGTTTACACCCAGTTCTGTGATCCATGGCCAGGGTCTGCTGGAACTTCCAACTCAGTTCTGCCAGGGCAGCTCTCGCTCCCTTTTTGAAATTGCCATTCCTCCAGTGGCCTAAATTTAAATGAACTCGTTCCTCATGGGCTTATTTCTCATTTTTAAATTCATCGTTTTTACAGCATCCTTTTTTAAAGCCTCCTCAGCATCTGTGCAGACCTGTGGGTCACAGAGCCCCATGCCCTGGGACAGTCTCTTGGAGTCTCCCAGGTCGACATGAGGGGCAACTTGCTGAGGTGTTGCCCAGCCTGACCGTGCACCGGGACACAGCTGCAGCAAACATTCCCTGGTTCCCAGGCCTTCCTCCTCCCTCCGCACTGACCCCCGTACTCAGGCCAAGAGGAGGCCAGGCCTCACGCAAAGCTCCAGCCCTTTGAGCAGGAACCCCAAGCCCACGGCTCCTTGGCCCCCAGGCTGGACGAGAGCCTCCCCACAGCTGGACACCCACGCCTGGCCGGGTTGAGAGAGCTCCATCAAGGCGGGAGTTTGTTCTCTGAAAATTTGTTTCCCCGGAGTCCCGAGAAACAGGAGAAGCTCACAAAGGCAGCCGTGGGTAATTAGCACAAGGGCTTCTTCCCTGCTCCGGGCTATGCTGGCAGCACTGGTGGCCGCATGGTTTTGTAACCATGTGCCGGTTTATATAACATGAGGAGCTGGGTGAGGTCAGAGGAAGCAACCCGAGTTACCCTTTGTCACTGCAGACCGCATCTTCAGGGATCTGCTGGCCTCCATTGGATTCTGACAAATGTGCCAGCTGGATATGCTATTCTATTTTAACAATCTTAAAAACAAGCAGCTGACTCTGAGAAATTCTTTAATTTGTCCAAATCTCAGTTGCAGCACTGTCGGTGCAGTTTGTATTTCAGAAAAATGCCCTATAATGCCCTTTATAATGCAATGAGACCGTGCCATCTTGCAGGATCTGGATTGCTCACCAAACATCAAAATACCATTACCATGTCCTAAAGTGATGTATGGCAATTGCCTGTGTCCTTTCAGTCTGGCCAGTTTGCAGTACTGCCAGGGTTTCAGCACAGTGTATCCTATATGTGGGATGGGAATTTCAGAAAATTATACTTTGCGCCTCACCCTCAAAATACCATTGACTGTGCACCTTTGTCCTTAAATACCTAAATACCTTTAAATGTGTGACCAAGCTAAAGGGAGTTAAGTGTAAAGTCTCAGCTGAATTTCAGTAATGTGTGACTGCATATCACCCTGGAAAATTCCATCAAAACCTTTTCCTTTCTTGACTTCAGCATTTCTCCTTCATTTGTCCTACATCTGGGGATAAGGATGCTTTTTTTTTGCTCTCTCTCTTTAGACTGATAGACCTCACCTCAAAGGGTCTGTCTCAGTCTAACTGTACAATGTCTGGCAAAATGCAGCCACATAATCCATGATGTAAAAATGCCAGATGCCAAAATTAAAATGATCTCCAGTATTAACATTCATCACTCTAGTATCCAAACACAAAAGATAGTAATGTTACCCTTAAGAACAATTAATCCTCAAAAGTGGGATTGTTCATGTATTTTGCATGATGACTGGAGTGGCCTGGTGTTAAAGACACTAGGAACCAAGAGTATTTTAAGTTTTCCTGTTCCTGTTTAAATTCCTGTATTAAAACACAGCAAAGTCTGAAGTCAGAAAAAAACCTGAAGCGATCAACGGGGACGTGTTTAACTTTCCACTTGTGCTGCCCCTACTGTTGATTAAGGCTTATCTACTGTTTGGTGTTAGTCATTAAAAAAAACTACCAACAAAAAACCAGAAGTTATGGAGCACATAGCGCCGCGTTCCAGTCAAATGCTTTAGCAAAGGCTGCTGTTATGAAAAGGATTTTCTAATAGGGGGAATAATGATCTTCAGATTCTAACCTCCTGGCACAGCAATGAGATTTATCAGGAGGGGCATGTGACTAGTTAAGACACACAGCCCCAGCTTGAAGGAAACAGCTGCTCATTTCATGCTTTAGCACTTGGCAGCTGGACAAGGAAGGGTGATGTTTGTGTTGAATACCTCTGCAGAACCAAGTACAGTAAGTGATTTTCCCTGTTTTTGATTTTTTTTCCTAAACTGTCACTGTTTTTCCATTTTCATCCTAGACCTTTCATAAAAATACTTGAAAGGGTGAGGCATATTTTTGAAACTTCATTGATAAGCAGTCATTCATGCTCAGATTGCCTGTATTTTTCTGACCTGTGGTTAACAGCATTGTTTTTGGTCTTGCGGGAACAAGGCAGGTACGGTGTTTCGCCCTCGTGCTAGCCAGGAAGGGAATATGGTGCTTTTTTACTCAGATGATGGAGTGAGGAGGCTGTTTATGATGGCTGTATTTCCCTTCCTCTGTAGAGCTAGTCAATAGGTAGTGATGCAACTTGAGTATAGAGAAATTTCAGTGTTTGGCTTAAAAGTATTCGTTTAAAGATTGACAGAGGTACTCCCTCAAAACAATGTGATCAATCTGAACAAAATTGCTTGTGACTGGTTACTTCCTGGGGGTGAATGCAGATTTTTTTTGAAAGGAAAAGGCAGAAGTAGAGAAATGCAGAAAGGCTGAAGATGTACTGATCAAGATATTATTGAGCCATTCTGAATAATAATGCATAATTAAATTTTGAAGATTGAAAAATCCTCCCTAAAAAACAGGGAAGGTGTCTCCTAAATATTTCCAAGTTCTAAATTCAATTTATTTTTGGTTACTTGCATGTTTTGTGGTTTTGTTTCATGAATGATTGATGTCCCTGTCTGCTAATTTTTGACTCTTACAGTCTGAAGTTTTCTTTTAAAACTGGAGTGTAGGATACATAAAAAGGAACTTTTGATCAATTATTTACATAGAGATGAATCATATTTCTTTGGAGAAAGATTTAGGAGAAACAGATGAATGAGTGATGCATCTTGATATGTGATAAGACTAAGGTGCTCTGGGGAAGGTTAAAGTGGGGCAGACAGAGCGGTGGGGTCCTGTTGAGGAAAGTCTGAGAGTAAACACTGACAGGTTGCATGCAGTCTCTCCTTTAAAGGTGAGGAGAAGAAGCTTTTCAAAGATTTCTCGCATAAGAACGTGAAACATTATTTCTCTTTGAAGATTTTTACTTTTCTTTTAAACCCTAGTTTATGATTTTAACAGTTAATTGGAAATTTTATAGGAAAATGTCATTCGGTTTCAATTGTTCACAAAACCAGAAGTCTGTGTGGCTTCCTGCATGTTTGTGTCTCCAAGGGTAGGCTGCCTTTGAACCAAGAAGTGAAATACTCTCAGCACACTGCAGCCCTGCCACAGGGATACTGTGGAACACCATTAAGGGAGCAGTCCTGAGGTACCTGGCGTTGTGTCAGGAGCCACTGGTGCCCTGAGCACCTTGGCTGGAGCCCCTCTAGCCTGTCCACATCTCCATTCCATGTGGGGCAGGGAGAATAACTTGTTTTCTGTCACTTTTTATTGTGATCCCAGAATCAGTTCATTTTTCTTCAGAACTGTAGGAATTCTGCTTTTTGAGTCAGATTATGCCATGGTGTGCTTATTTCCAGACACTCTATTTTGTATTTGTAACAAGCGCTCTCTGTTAAGCAAACTGTCCAAGACTGTTGAAGGACCTTGATGTAAACTTAAGTTAAACCCCAGTTCCACCAGAAAATAGATATGAGCTCAGTCCATACCTGCTGTAGCTTCTTCATCCCTGCTTCTCCACAACCACTGTGCCAGCGTTGGTGCAGAAGGTTGGTGTAAAGCCACATGGCTCTGCACCAGCTGTGAGCCAGCCATATGTGCCTCTTGTGCTGATTAATTCTCTGCCAGCGCTGGGAGTTAAGTGTAATATAAAAGAGACAAAATGATGATTACAAAGCAAACATTGGATAACTGCACTACTGAGCTTGCCTTCAGGTAATAATGTCTGAAAACATCTTGTTACAGTGGTAACAGAATTGTCTCAAAGAAATGTGGTGGGAGAGCTCAGCTGTGTGCCTCTTTACTGTTGGTTATAAAGGCAATTTACAATCAAGGAGAATAACTCATCACTTGGATCTGCAAAGTTTAAGATAAAAGCCCCTGCTTCCAAGGAGGGTCATTACTGTATCTGATTCTGAATTCAATTCAAAACTCATGACTAGACTTTTAAATTCTCTGTCCACAAAATGAAGAAAACTTGATCAACACCACAAGATTCTCAAGAGTGCAATTTTTTCAATCCTTATCACTAACTCGTTTTGGTAGGAATACCTACTGTTAAACACAGCCAGTGTACTTTGAGAAATAAGTGCAATCTTCAGTCTCTCCTCACTTTTTGGCTTTTCTCATGAATTCTAACTGCAATATCTGCCACTGCAACATCAGTCATGGAACATCACTGGGGCACAAACTGATTTTGCACTCGAGCAGAAAACACAGTCTCTGTACCACCACCTTTTTACATTGTTTTATAATATCCTGATAACATAAAAAACAATGCTCAGCTTCTTGAATATACACCCCCATTATGTTCATGTAAGTCAAGGCAGGTCTGCATAGGCATGAAGCACATTAATTAAATTTCAACATTCTTTGTTTGGGGAAGTGCTCTGCCCTTGCATTTCCCCTTGATGTGTCTCTAGAAAGTCCAATATATCACTGACAATTCATCCTGGATTTTTTTTTATTACATTGTACAGGAGATTGGGTAACAGTGGGGACACTGCTGTCCCCATGCAGAAGCTCAGTGCAGACCCTTGTCACTGACAGCATCATAAGGTTCCTGTTAAATCTTTTCCCTTTATTCTGAGGAAACTATCAGGGCAGCCTGGCAGTTCTCTGAGTGGGTATATTTCTGCTCTATATCAAAACATCTAGCTGAGGAGCAACTACAGTTGGGCTAGCCCCTCTCTCTAGTTGAAAATGCCATTGTACCAAGGAGCCACTCCCAGGATATTCCTGAATAAAGAGAGGAAACTACTTTTAAAAATACTGTAAGGACGCTTGTGTCATTTTCTTTTTTTCCCTAAGCTACCCAGGCCTGGCTACAATACATTTGTACAGGTACTCTAAACAACTTGTGCTGAGCGTTTTTTTAAACTGATTTATGGTATATGCACTTTTCACTGCTGAATTTGATAAATTCATTTTCATGTTGGCCCTTTCTTAGAAGGCAGAAATAGCAAGGTTTTATACCTAAGAGTTTGAAACAAAAGCCTGAAACAAATTCTCATGTCTTCTGGTTTTTGCTCTTCATTGCTTTTCTCTGTGTTTCTTCTATTCAATGTGAATAGCCAGCAAAGTAGTACTTTTGCATTATACAGGTTTTCTTATTGGTATAACATATCTAAAAACCACCTGACCACCAGAAGGGAGGTGTTGTGACGGGGGGAAACTTTTCTCTTGTAATGAATGTAAAAGATTATCAGCTACAAGCACCAGCAACATCAACAAAACAGATGTGGTGAGTCCAGTTCAGCTACAAAGACTAAGCCTGTAAATACATAGGTATTTGCTGAGCTGAATTCATAAGAGATCCCATTAGAAAGCTCTAAGCTTACCTCTAAGTGTATATGAGGTCAGGATCAACGTGTGGGTGTGTGGAAATACTCACAGGGCTGATGTTTACAGCTCAGCAGAAAATACAATTACCCCTGAGAACTACTCTGGTTGTTTTGGTGGCCAGCTGCTGTCTCACTTCTCTGAATAACTGCTCCCATTGACCACATTCAAATAAGGGAAATGGTTTGACTCTCTCTACAGAGTACCCTCCCACCTGTGATTTATGCTTGTGCTCCTTACTAACGATCTGGAGTTTCTCAGGCAAGGGGAGTGGGCTTCAGTATCTTGAGAACCTGCCAGGCATAATAATACGTGCAAAATTAGTGAGATATGAGCTATTCTTGTTCAGATACCTCAATATTTAGTTCCTGCAAAGAGAAAATAACCGTATCATCTTGAATTAACATGAATTTATTATTAGTGATTCAGCAGTATGTCTGCTTTGGACTACTACCAAAGTCACACCAAGCTTAATATACAGTAGCTGATATACATATATTGATATTACATGTTATATATCTACAACCCCTTCCACTCCTGGTGAAACTGCCTCTCTTTGCAAACCCTTCTCCGAAAACGTGTTCCACTCAGAGCAGTGATGGGCTTGTGCGAGGGGGTCTGGAGTGCAGGTGTGTGCAGGAACAGGATCTCTGAGATGAGCAAGGATTTTCCATTATTCCTGAAGTATATTGTACTCCCCATGCCTGAAACAGGTTGAAGATTTTCAACATAGAAATCGGTCTTAGAGACTGGAATATAAGTAAGTCATGCATGATACGGTCAAATAGACTGAACCTGGCTTCTGAGGGGGGTATTGGCATGCTTGCTAAACATGTTGATAAGGCTGCCTTTGACACATGACCAAAGGTTCATATATTCTTTGTCATAATGCTGTGTTCTTGTTCTTTAGAAAGATGAACATTTCTGCACCTTAAACTCTGGTCTCAACAAATTGAATTTCCTTAATCTGAAGTAGCATTATTACAGATAGGCTTCTATTCATAACCCATAATTCACTTAGGTTCACCCAATCCATAATCTTGGTGCTGGTTCACATGGCACACATTGGTAAATTGGTTGTTTCACAGCAACACATTGTTCGAGCCCAGAGCTTGTTTGGAAATTTCTGGTGTTGCTAGTGGGAAGTCAAAAAACCCCATCTTATGCAAATACATATTTGATTACCAGTGGGGAAAATTACATCAGAAAAAGCTTGCTGAATTAGGGCTTGAGTCAACACACTATCTGGATATATAGTGATTTTTGTCCTCCAAATCAGAATAGCCATGACATTCCAGCCTTATCACACTGTTCATGAAATAACTTCCTTAAAAGACTAGTAATAATCCCCTCTGCTAAAGATGTCTTGCCTGCTTTAGCTTGCTTACTCATGTTCTGCTTTGCTGAATTCATGAACACATACTTCCTGGAACAGCTGCCACCCTTCCTAAAACTCTTGGTTTCCAGGCCCTGCCCTAATGACAGTCTGTATATTTTTATCTTAAGTAGGAATTGGGACACGAACCAGAATTCACATTCTTTCCCTCTTCTTGAGTGGATGTTCTTCCCCTTAAAAATTACACAGTCATGCTCTTGCTTGCTTGCCTTGCTCCCTGCAGACCAAAGAAATTTCATTATTTCATGTAATATGGAATTACACTGAGTTCTGAGGATGGTAAATCTCTTCTGTAGTCTCAGCCAACATAGTGTGAGATCTGCAATCCTTCCATTAACTGGAAGAGTTGATCCTGTATCCCTCATAGCTTTAAGGAGTGTTCAGAGCTCTTGGAAAAAGAATTTGGGCGTCATGACTGCGCCATGTAGTGTGGGATTGACATGTTAGGTGTGACTAAAGGATGCCTAACACAGACAAGCGAGAGGACTTTTGTGTGTACAGATCCCAAAAGGATTTAGGAGTGACCTAGGTAGGGAGCTTCTTGATGTTACTGACTCAGACTTTAATATCAAAAGTGCAGAAAGAGGTTACAAGCTCTAGACAGTCACCTTCTGGGGTGAGGAGGTGAGAAGTGAGAGACTAGGCTGAGAAACATACCCCTGGAGTCAGGCTGTAGAAGGGAGCCAGGGTTTGGGCTCTTAATCCTTCTTTTGGATCTAGTTTTCAGCTCATATTGCAGAACTAAAATGAGAAACGTGGTTTTCAGATTAACATATCTTAAGTTTGCTTCGTGTCTGTGTTTCAAAACTATCTCCTTTTTGAATACTTGAACTGATTTAATGCTATTGAATTAGAAATTGGTGTAAAATTTGACTTGAGAATGGTTATCTGGTATGTTAGTGCTTATAGAAATATAGTTTGCTCCTGTAAGTAGGCTTGAAAAGGACAGAGCTGTTTTGAAATCCTGACTGCAACAGCAGCCAGTCTTTCAATGTTAAATACGGGGGGAACAAAAACAAGTCCTTAACCCTCTAAATCAGCTTTTATATCAAGATCTTCACAACTGCTTTACCCTTTAATTTCTTCCCCTTACCTGATCACATTTTTCACTTGATATTAGCTTTACTTCATAGCCACAACATTTGTTTTGTTTTGTTTTGTTTTGTTTTAGAATTATTGGATTTTAGCAGATCTGTAAGGAAATTCTGATAAGGTCCTTAAATTTGATAATTACATGCTAGGGAGTAAAGAGTTATGAGTGTCCTCTATAAATTCAAAACAAACAGGTTTGGATTAGTTCAATAAGAGTCTTTCAAGTTGCTTGGGATGGTCTGAACTGGCCACTGCAAAGTTGTTATACTATCAATTAACTGGCAGGATTTTGTCTACCCTGCCAAAAGTGGACTGGGTGCAGTATGTGATTCTCAGCTGTTACAGCTGCAACAGCTGCTCTTGCTGCTTTTCAAACAATGGTGAATCTGTAGCATGCATGAGCTTTAAAGAATTACAGTGTTGCATCTTAAGACATGAGCTTTGCAAACTTAACCAGTGGGTTTTGATAAGGTTTGTTTTTCTGAAGTCCTGTGGTAGTAGTGTGTTCTGTGGCTGTGGAAGTGGGATATTTGTGTAGCTGCAATCCTGTGTTAAATATTCGTTCATACAATAAATATATAACTGCCAAAATAATATTAGCAAAATAAATACCAAAATTGCTTGTTTGAAGTATTACTTATTAAAGCAGGAGCTGTAAGATGCTTTTCCTCTTTTTTCTTTGAGATTTTGTTTTTACGTTGCTCCTTCCCCTTTTTCAAGTTGTCTTGCTGTTCTGTATATTTTTATATACAGCACATTCTTACATTACTCTCTTTTTAAAGAAGGCATTGAACTTGTTGGCTGCAAGCTGTCTTATTGTTAGGAAGGTATGTGGTTATTAATAAAACTCACTCTGGTCCAAGAGCTTGGGTATAGGAATATAGGAACTGTGGTGACACTGTTCTCATATCCTGTACTCTGTAGGCTTCTTGTATCATAAACAGTTTTAGAGGTTTGCTGTCTCTTTGTGTTTGGACTAACCAGTGCGTGTTTCTTAGTAGATTGCTTTGTGAGGAAACAAAGTTTAATCAGCTCACGGATGGTTGCTTTGTTACCTCTGCAAAAAGAGTACAAAATCTAGTCAGACGCACTGAAACCAGCTAATAATCTCTTTATTGCTCTTCTCTGTTGGAGGCTTAGTATTTTAAAAAACTCTTGGCCCAAGAAGCACTGTATGCCTGTGTTTAAAATGCTCTCCTTGCATCATTAAGAAATCTGAAGCTGCCATTGTTCCATCCATCTTCCCAAGGGAAACTCAGAAGTAGTAACTAGAGGTGAGAAACCGCTTACGGATTTTGTTGTCCAGCATCTGCTGACAGAATTCCAAAAAGAAAGACCCTGGATCTCTCCAGACCTCTGGGCTGTGTTTCCACCAGCTTCTTGCAGGCCTGCTAGCCTGTGAGTCGTGAGGCACTGGTGGCTTCTGCATCTGCAAAGCCACAGCACCCCCGAGCCAGGCACCCCTGCTTCGTGTGAGCGTGCAGGAGACTGCAGCTGGCATGAGCTCCAGGGGTCACGCAGCAGGTCTGTCTGTGCCGTGCGTCTGTCTGCTTCCCAGCGTGCCTTTTGGATTTGCGTTCTCTCCCGAAGAGCAACGGCTCTCAAATGAATGGCAGCTGCCACCAGGGACCGAGAAGAGCTGCTGGCCATTAGCAACTGGCCCAGCCACCCTCCTAGTGCGGGACCTATTAACAGGTCTGGGGGGAAATAGCAGCTACGTGTGAACCATTTTCTACGTTCATCAAAGGGAAAACAAAGGATTATCCGATTACAAATGCAACCTAGCAGCCAAATGAGCGAAACACCAGAGCTCTGTCCTGCCCTCTGTCCTTTTAACTCCGTCCTGCTCCATCTCAGACATCCAGTTTCCCATTACTTAAGTCTCTGAAAGCCTCTTCCTGCCTTTATTGTTTTGCCAGTTGCTGCCTTCAATTTACTGCACTGATAAGTACTTCCCAGGCTGTAAATATGTGGTCGAGACATTTCTGAAGCCAATCTAGGTCTTGATTGTAGTCACAGGAGGAAAGGTCAGCAGCAAAGTGCTCTCACTACACAGGGAGGCCACTCCTCACACTTGGGTAGGTATAGATTGTGAATTCATGGGGAGGGATGTGAGGGAATGTGGGGGTTAACAGGACTGAAGAAGGAAAAATGAACATGCACTTAACCTCCCCTTTTCACAAGGTGATACCCTTGCTGTTAGTAGATGTACAGTAACTGCAGTTAGTAGATGTACAGTAACTACAGTTGTTCTTCAGTTTGGGAAAGGTCAGAAAGAGAAACCAAATATGATCACCATTGCTGAAAATGTTAGCAGGTAAGTAGGAGGTGTTGAATTCTCCCTAGTGGTATCTGTGACTGCAGATAGTGGTTTTGTCTTACCTTGATAAAACATAGCTGCAGAGATGGCCAGTGGAAGAGGGGGAATGTTTTAAAATTTTACTTTTTGGGACACTTAGCTATAACCTGTACTGTTTGGATGGCCAGCACAAGCCTGTAAAGCTTGGTGGGCTTGAGAAGCTCCACGTGTGTCTGCAATTCCTGTGGCATCATTACAAAGGGTGGCACAGACGTTTGCAGCATGGCTGTCTCCCAGTGTGGGGCCCAGAAAGTACTGAGTAGTTAATCTACAGTGGGAAACAACTGGGAATTACAGAACGATATGGAGTGAAAAAGCTTTTTCTAAGGGAAAAATTATTTAGAAGCCATGGGTTTATTAGACAAGAACTTGATAACCAACTTACTGAATTTTAATACAAGTTACATGCTCTTATGACTCCTCATTGCCTTAAAATTGATTGAAAATTGTGTGAAACTAAAAGCAGTGCTGACTTCTAGAACTGTCATAACTCTTGGAACATTTAACAGCCTGAAAGAAGTCACTACCCAGGGACTATGCTGCTACTGAAAAATTTTAGTTTAGTTAAAAATGAGACATAACAAGAGTTGTAATAGACTTTTAAGCTAAACATACTAGAAAGTCTAGGCAGATAAGGCCTAGGATTTCTTAGTAATCTATTTAATAAATGTGATTTTTTTTCTGGCTTGTCTTGAAGAGAACATAGCTGGTTAAGGTAAACAATAATAAAATATTAAAATATTTTGTAACAGATATATGGTAATAAATATTCTGGGGGGTTTGTCTTTCAGAACTAAAGCATTGATTACTCCCCCAGATGTTTCTTTTAAATAACTAAAAGAATTGGTATTCACTTGGGCTGGACCCGCCTCATGTAACAGTGTAACCAGTTTTGAATATATGCTGATAAGATGTATTTTAACCCTGACTTAACTAGGCTAACAAAGCAGAATTACTTGTGAAAGATGCTCTATGCACGTCTGTATTAAAGGTAATTGCCAAGAGTTTCTCGGAAAGCTTGCAGGCAGTAGCATAACTTGTAGGAGGTATTGATGGTGTCTTGCTTGGCTTCTGAAAAAAGATCAAGTTAGAGTGTGTGAAGTTCTTATTGCTGTTGCTGTCCTCTCCCTCAGTGCTGGAGATCTCTAATGTGTCTGAAGTACAAAGATTCTCAGAAGAGCTGCATCCCCTGGTGTCACACATGTTAATCAAATGTCTGATATTGGTGATTTGACTTTACTGGGAATAGCAAAATCATTTTCATGACAAATCTACTGAGAATTACGGCTGGGAGTTTTCCTTCTTTTGAAAACAAGCAGAAGTCTTCCTTAGCTCTCCCTTTTAACCTGATGCATTCTGGGCAACTCTACCACCCTGACCCATGGAAAGTGGAAGATGTCATCAGCATAGTATATGGAACAAACCAAGGATGTCTGCTCAGATTTTACTGCCGTTTATTAGCTGGAGTTAAAATTACAGAGCTAAATACCAACAAAGTAAATACAGGAAACAAATATAGAAGCGGATGGGACAAACCTACAGTATGGTAGATAACCAATTCCATAAAATGCTAGTATTGCCAATGGGAATGCAACCTTTGTTGTTTTTACAAATCCAGTTATTAAGCTGTCCATTATTTTAGGTGAATTATACAGGAGAAAACCTAGGAGTGGTGGTGATAGAGGCATTGTCTCTGAAATCATCTTGGTTATGTTTCACAGAAAGAATGCTAAACAAAATGCTATCTAAGCAGCTCAAGCCTTAATCAAGTGACTTTCTGATTGATGAAAGTTTTTGGTCGTGCGACTGTCCATTGGCATTCCTCGTGATTTCTGTAAGCCTCTCTTTTATCTTAGGTCAGCATGTATTGTACTCCATATGCTAATTTATGAACTTGTACAAGACACCATGGTCTTACGTGTGTGGGTCTGAATTAACAGCTGGGTAGCCCATGTGAGTTGATCCATATATCCACTTGGTCTCTTACCTGTGGCCCTATTAATTTAACCTCTGTTCCCATAGAAGACTGGATGTCTAGGGCTTGAAATGGCTTATAATACTTTCTGTGCTGATTGGGTGACTTGTGAAAGTAAATATTAAGCTTAGTGGAGCCTTCTCTCAAAATTAAGCATAATAAAATATATTTTGAGTATTTATAACTTGAATACTTTTGTGCTAAGGCGCGAGTGCTCATCCCTTAGAGGCTATACTGGATGTAAATGCAAGGTTTTGGCAGCAGAGATTCTTCAGGAATGGCCTCTGTGGGAGGAGGCCAGGGGCTGCCCTGTGTCAGACACAGCCACTTCCAGCTTTCTTTGCAAGGGACCTCATGCAGCTGATCCCATCAGCCAAGTTCATGGCACCTCTGGAAAAACATATTTAAGAAAAGGTGGAAACATGGAGAGAACAAGGGAATGGGTAGGAGGAGAGAAGAAGAGAGGAAATAATAAGTTCAGAGGACAAGGAGGTGCTCTGTGGCAGAGCAGGTACTTCCCTGAAGAGACTCTGGCCCATTGATAAGTTCATGGAAGAGCAAGTGCATCTCTGAAGGAACTGTGGCTCACAGACAATCCATGCTGGAGCACAGGACCAGAGTGAGAAGGGAGCAGCAGTGGAGAGAAACTGCTGAGTGCAGACCCTGACCTCGTGCACTGGTGGCTGTCTCACCAAAGGGTTGGCTTTAGCTAGCCACCAGCAGACTATCTGTCCTATCCTCTTTTCAAACACAGACATCCCACTCCGTTGTTTAGTGTCTTTTGAAGATCCCCTTTGATCAAAAAAACAAATTAAAAAAGTGAATCAAAGCCATAGAGTGCAGACAGTTGCTGTGGTTTACTGTGGAACTATGATCTGAAGGTGTGCATCAAAGGTGACTGAAGTCAGATGAGCCCAAGACTCCCATACTCCGTTTTCATCCCTCTCCTGCCCGCAGCAAGGAGAGGAATGTATCTTGCATTCATGGAGCAGTGCCACAATCTCTCCCTTGTTCTGTGTCCTTGCACCATACAACAAATGTCATTGGTAAGCCAGATGTGCCATCCTGCATCCAGCTGCATGTGATGGCTGAGGTCATGGGCTGGGCAGAAGCAGTGGCATTAGGCTGCCTGACAGCCCAGCATCTCTGCCCTGCCCTGCCTAGCACAGCTCCTGCCTGTGTCACACTCTGGAGAAACCTGACCCTCTGTGTCCCTTCCTCAGACGTTTCTAGAAATAGAGCTGTGTGTACTGTAATAAATAAACTGGTTCTGAGCAGCCACAAGAAATACAGAACTGCTGGGAGAGAGGAAACTCCAGGAACCACACAGTGGGCAACCTAAGGTCCATGCTGACTTGAGCCCAAACACATGTCTTGATTGCACTTGTGCAGGCAACGGTGCAGTCCCGGCTGGGATCCTCATTATGGTAATTACACGAATATATGTGGGGACTAAGAACAGGAAAGGGTCTTACTGTGAGAGCCTCCATTACATCTACAGGGTAGCAGATGGCCTCTGTCCTGAAGAGCTTGCCCTGGATATGATTAAGACAGAATAATGGAAAAAGGTGTAGCAAGGGAAGGTACTCTTAAACTTTCTCATGAGACTCATGATTTCTTCTCAACTTCTTGTTCTGCATACTGCTACTGGTTGGATTTCCCTGTTGAGCTGCTCACACTTAGCAGTCCTCCAGCTGCCAGGTGGAAGCTGTTTAATGCAAGCATTCACTGTTGTGTAGGCTTGGAGGAGGCAGGATGAGGGGAGGTCTGGCTTATTTAAAGCCCCAAGAATGTCCTAATCTCATAAAGAATACAGGTCTTCTGTGTGCAGGCCTCTGGAAAGTTTGTGGATAAACTGAGACCCATAGAGGTGCCTCTGTATCAAGGTGGGACTCTTTGCATGTGCCTCTATTTATTGTCTTTAAGTAGAAGGAAAATAGCCCACTTTTAATAAATGGGGAAAATGCTCCATGTACATTTAATTTGGCTTGGCTAAAAGCCTGCTTGAATGTAATTTAGCTGAATAAATATTACCCTGTATGTCAAATTTAAGCCTATTTAAAACTGACTTATTGATTTAGCTTGCACCTGTAACTAATACAATTTGCCTGAAGTCCACCTGAGAGTGCCCACACATGGATTTGTACAGGCTTGACATTTTAATATTATTTAAACTGCTGTAGGTTGTGGGTATGGGCCTCCCCTTAGTAGCCTCCAGCAGTAGAAGTGAAATCTTTTGGTTTTACTAATGACCACAGCCAACATTTAAACCTTGGCATCGTGCTCCCCACCCTGTTCACACATTTGGTGCTTTTGCATAAGATCACAAGTTTGCTGGCAGGGTATCCTGTTTCTTCTAAAAACTAATGTATTGTATCTGACCACGTCTGTCTCAAGAGCTCACAGCCTACATACTTGTTTCAAATAATCTATCAAGACAGTCCACAATAGCACCATCTCAAGACTTCCAAAATGTTGAACACAAAATGCAGTTACACTGCACGAAGGTACTCGGGAAACCCAACTGCTCAAATGAACGGTACGCACGTGGCAGTCAGGGTGGTGGCAGGGCTTGGAAGGAGCTCTGTGTTTTGTAGTTCAGCCCATGGCAAACTTCTAAACTCTGAACACATCGCTGCAGTTGTTTCTGCTTTCCCCTTAGGGAGGAAGTGCACATCCCATGACAGAAATATTTCATAAAGTATAGCATGACATGCCTGACATCATGATTTGGTTCATGGGGATATTATGGTTGTTTCTATTGCCTAAATGAAGGAGAAAAAGCTCCTTTGTTGGCTTTGAGTGAGTGCTAAGGTCCTTGTTGATGGTATTGCTGCTGTTGCAGTCTTCACCTATTCCTGATTATGCCCTGAAATCCCTTCCAAGCATGTGGCAGGTTACCAGCAGGACATGCAGGGGAGACTGTAATTCCAAACGGCCTGATAAAGAAATGAGAATGCGTGGCTGTGGAGGACTGTGTGCCTCTTATGTCCTTAATAGCCTATGTTAATCACAGTGAACCCAATCAGATTAGTAATTCCATTATAAGGAAAAAATGTATTTATTAGTTTCATTATAATGGGCAATCATTCCCTGAAACAGCTGGATGGCAATAAGATATTTCAGTGTTACACTGGAAAGCAGCTGGGGGCAGAGATTCTCAATGTTATCCTTGTTTAGAAGTCCAACTGCACTTTTGGCAATCAATTTTTTTAATAATAACCACATGTTTCAAACATTTTCAATTTTTTATATGTAGTAAAACTCTGCTATGATTCTATTTTATTTTTACTTTTGTGTCTTTCTCACACTGAACTGTTGACAGAATATAGTTTATTTAATTTATGTAGATGAAACTGAGAGTTGTATTTTACTCATCCATCTCTACAGGTGCTGCTGTGTGGTTGGATACCATTGTGGTGTGGTTATAGACAATTCCTTTATTGTTTTAGTAGAACAGCAGTGCTTAATCACACAAGTAATGATGTAATGGTTGTGGGTTTTGGAGTCTGCAGTCAAGAGATGTGATATCAGGTTTTGGCTCAGACCCAGTCAGCCAGTTCCTCACTCGGTGGAAATGTTTTATTCTTCTTTAAGAAGCATTATTATAATAATGCTCTGACCTTTAGAGGTCAGATAGGCTGTTTGGGAGGAGAGCACTGTAATGTCAGAATCTAGGTCTCTGCTACTTAAGTAGGTGTTGTAAAATTAAAGAAAAACACCAAACCTTCAATTTTACCCAGGGCATTATTTGTTAATTACCATATGGCTGCCTTTATACTGTTGTCAGTGGAAGGCAGAGATGATATTCTCCTCTGCTGTATTTTATGGATGACGGGAATAGCAACAAAACGTAGAAGTCAGATCAAATCCCTTCCACTTCTACATTTCATGTTCAGCAATTTTCTAGGCCTAGACAGAAAATACAGTAGCTTTTCCTCGTTTAATTTTTTGAAGCGCTGACTTAAAAATACTTTGAAATGGAAAATTATTTTGTTTTTCTCCTCTTGAAAGGACACTTAAGTCAGATGAATCTGGGAGATCTAGATAGCTGGCTTTGTGAAAATGACACAGGTTTTTTAAGCACTTAGGGAAGGATTTGGGTATGGTCCAAAAGGAAAAACATGCCCAAAATGGGATTCTAGCAAAAGTTAAGTGTACAAAGTTGTGATCTTGAAAAACACTGCACAGCTGGTGGTTAACTCTGAAAGCAAACTAAGCAAATGCTCTGCTTATTTTTTTCCCCCTTTAAATATGTAAATAGTCCTGGGAAGAAAGACTAACCCTAGGGTAACCATGGCTCTTGTGGCCTGACCAGCAGGTTAGACAGCCACACATCTCTCTGCATTCTCTTGTTCACACAACTTTGGGTTTGGTGTTAGCCCAGCTCTAGCAGGAAGGGTTGAGGCTGCCCAGTCCAGGCCCAGAGCCAACCCTTAGGACACCCCCTGCTACACAGGCTTGCAGCCAAGGACCACTGTGCACCCACCTCCCCCTTTTCCTCAGGTGCATGCTCTGTTTACTGTTGTGTGAAAGGATTAGTTTAATTTCCCCTCGGTTTGTTGCAAGCAGCATCTCTGTGTGATTCCTAGAAAAACAGACGTGTTCTTTCAAGAAGGGGTTCTGCACCACCACATTCAGAGGAGAGTGCTTTCTTCCACCTAGGAGGAAGGGGCAGGATCTAATGTTTGCACCTCTCTTGATCAAGTTTCTTGTTGGCTGGCTTGGACTGCGGCATTATGTGTGCACTGACTGGTAGAAGCTCCCTGTTCCATGAGCTGTGCTTACATCTTCCAGGATCCTCTTGGCTTCAGGGAAGAGAGTGTCATGTCCCATTGCTGGATGGGACCAGAAAGAAACTGGCTGTAGGAACACATCTAAAAAAACCACTACTGAATCATAGGATTGTTTAGCTTGGATAAAATGACTTTAAGACCATCAAATCCAACCATCAACCAAACACTGCCAAGGCCATCACCAAACCATGTCCCTAAGTGCCACATCTACACATCCTTTGCATGCCTCCTGGGATGGTGACTCAAGCACTTCTCTGGGCAGCCTGTGCTTGACCACCCTTCCAGTCAAGATTTCCCTAATCTAAATTTCTCCCCTGGTGGAACTTGAGACCATTTTCTCTCATCCTGTTGCTTGTTTCTTGGGAGAAGAGACTGACCCCCAACTGCTAGAAGGTCCTTTCAGGCAGCTGTAGAGAGTGGTAAGGTCTCCCCTCAGCTTACCTTTTTCCAGACTAAACAATACCAGCTCTCTCAGCTGCTCCTCATAGGACTTGCATCTTCGGCTGAATAGGGTTATTTTGAAGCTCTTCCATGCAAAACACTGCTGCACACTTCAAACAGGCTCAGCACTGCAGGACTCTGAGGCTGGGTGTAAGGAGAAGTGTCCAGTGTAGGACACCCCTCCAGGTGCTGGGATGCAGTGCACTGTGCTGCTAGGGCAACCCTGACCAGCCAGTGGCGTCCTAAATGGATATGAGGTGCAGGTGGGAGCTAGAAGGGCCAGCAATGAGCAGCCAAATTACATATGCCAAGTCTGCTTGGGAGGTTGAGAGACTTCTCTGATGGAGCTGCAAGCCGGTCTGGGCACGATCAGCTCAGTAGTGCAGGCCTGCCCTGACTGAGAAGGGATTTCTCCTCTTTCCAGGAGCTGGGAGTTGTGTCAGGATGTGTTGGCCCTGCCTTTTGCTGAAGAAGGAGCACACCTGCCTGTGCTGTGGGTGTGAGCTGGCTGGCTGAAGGGCCAGCAAGGCTTGCCAGTGCCTGGTGTCCCTTGGGTGGCTGGACCACAGTGATACTTGCAGAGCTGCAAGCAGTCAGAGACACAGCTCAGTGTGTCACTCTGTGTTCATGGTAACACTGGCCGGTGGCAAGGGGGCCAGGGTGGTTTTGTAAAAAGGGTGAAGAATGCCAGTCCTACCAGGACTGGGTTTGCAGTGCCAGGTCTGTGATATGCTGGATTTGAAAACTTGGTATTTGTGGGCGAATTAAAGCAGGTATATAGTTCATCAGTGCTTTGCATGACCAGCTCTAGAAAGCTGATATTATGGGCAATGAATTCTGAAAATGAATTTCCCAAATTCCTGTGTTGTTTCACTTCAAGGACTATTTTAGTTCTACTCTTGGCTTTTTTTTTTCTAAATAAGTTGCTGGATGTTCTTGTTTGTCACATCTCAAACATTTGGTGTGATCAGGCAGTAGTGGGGCTTAGTCACAGACAGATAATAAAATAGTGATTTGTTCTTTAAATATAACCTGTAGATTACTTCTGAAAACTTGTAACAGAGTATTCTGTGCATGTTCAGGTAAACAGATATTTGATATTCAAATGCATAGTAGGTGTATAATAAAAATTAGAAGTTTCTGCATATATTCAGCTCTCTGTCACTGCCCAGCTACTGTGGGAAGATTTATTTTATTTTAAAAAGCTGATCTTAAGGTCCTCTGAAAAATTGCCTCCTAGTTTAATGTTTGCTATGAACTTCATTAAACACTTTGTGCCGTCTGTGCCAATTAAGACCATTAGCATTATCATGAGCCAGTAACCTCAGGGGACAAAATGGTTATGCCTAAAAACATAAAAGCAGGGTTATTAACAAAAAGTGACTTATCAAGTGTAAATAGAACGACTTGAACAAAATGTGCGTCATCGTACATGCAGGCCCTCATTTACCATCTGGTTTCTGTTTTATGACCCTAGCTATGGATTTATTTTGTGCTAGTGGACAAACAATTGGAATGCTTAGAAACACAAGCTGGAATGTAGGGAAAGCTTATGGCAATCTTTCACATGCTCTGTATCATGTGGGCGAAAAAGCAGTTTATAGAAAAGATGAATTGAACTGTAAGCATTGCATCCTGATAATTTTTCCATATAGTCATGTAATCATGATTTTTTTTTACTTTCTTCAGATTTTCATTGACGTCCAGCTAAGAATGCAACCAACAAAATAAAGTGAAAAAGCTGGGCATTTGAAGAAGCATCCTTCTACTTGGTGAAAATGTCGCTTATTTTTTGACAACGATTAAAAGACAATGGGGTCAAACACTCTTGGAAAGGCTGCAACATTAGATGAACTTATGAACACTTGTATTGAAATGTTTGGTAGGCTCTTTCAATATTTTATTGTGTTGTCATTGAAATTAATCTTTTAATATAAATCCTGCTGTTCTCTGGTTTAGCCAGTCTTTCTCTTGGCTAAGAACATTTTTGTTCTGTAAAATTTTCCGTGTTTCAATTTGGCCCAGAATCATGCAAGCCAGAATTTTAACCATATGTATTAAATATATTTTAATCATACTGTATTAAATTTTCTTAATACAAATAATGCACAATTGTGGGTATGGTGGTTTCTAAAATGCTGGCCTTTACCAAGAGAAATGTTTAGATGAATTATTCAAGGAGTTATTTCTGGCATTGATCTTTGTCTTGAGTGGTTACACAGCTGTGGTTTTGACCAGTCATTTTTTAAAGGTTTTCCAAATCATCATGCAATAATTGACAAGAATATGACCTAAGGCTCATGTAATCTTTTTGCTCTTATTAAAATGTGATGTACCAGGTCTGAGGGAAAGAAGTGATGAAAAAGACCTTGATCCGTAACACCATTAATCATGACATATATCACATTGCAGTCAAATGAGTTCATGGATGGGCTTAAGTGTTTTCAAATGGGGCTTTGATTCACAAAGCTACTTTTAGATTCTGTGGTGATGCAGGACAGATTTTGATTGGAATGAAGTACTAAATTTGTTTTTACCATGTGAGGAGAAACAAGTATCGAAAGGTGAGAGAGATTGAACAACTGATGGATGGACAGACGTGTGCTCTTCCGATCTCAAGTATCGAAAGGTGAGAGAGATTGAACAACTGATGGATGGACAGACCTTGCTACCAGCTGCAGTGAATCCTGTACATCCATTTCTGTAGGCTGCCATCAAACTTGTTGCTCTAGAACTTAATTAAAGTATTAGCAGAGCCCATGCACTTGTTGTCTGTTGGAAATAGCGTCTCTTCTTGTATACACTCTCTCTTGACAAGTGTAGTCCGTATGTGGCTCCTGTTTCACACATCATATCATCTACTGTCTTCTAAAAAAGTGACAGAGAATAATCTAACATTGCAGATGGTGGGGAAGACTGATGGTCAGCCAGTCTGCCAGGGAATAACTCTCTGTCATTTCAGTGGCTACACTGCAAAGACACAAGGGTCTCTGCTAGGCAGCTGGAGATGTGACCTTGGGCACAGATGTGAGGTGCTGCTTTAACATTGAATTCCTTGAAGGAGATCCAATTTTTTAAATAATTTAACTGCTAACTTAAAGGTATAAAGCTGCAATAAAATAAATATTGGAAGTAGTTGTACATAAATCATCTTCCCACCCTCTTGATGGACTAATTTAGGATTTATCTCTTAGATTACTGGCACTGTCTTTAGATAAAGTTTAGCACAGTGCTGCCCATGCCCTATTTTTTAGCTGTGGCCTGTTATCTGCACTGGTTTGGGTTTTTTTTCCTCTGTTTAAATAACTGTCACTTCATTCCAGCAAGTTACTCTTCAAGGGGCATTTTTGTGCTCTGGTGCTCTTTCCTACCTTTTCATTAGATAACAAGCCAACATTTCCACTTTTGATCCTTTTTGTCTGACTATGCTTGAAGAACCAAAGCTGCCCTCTTTTATTACAGGGTTAACTCATTGTTTCTCTTTTGCAGATGACAAAGGAAACCCATGCTCCAGCCATTTGCCAAGAACCTTTCTTTTAATGCATCGGTGGTATCTGCCTTCGACAGAGCTGGCTGGCAAGCTTCTGTCCACATATCCTTCCACAAAGTGCTGCCAGTTGGCATTACAGTGTCAGAGCAGATTGTTTTCCTGACTGCTTGTAAAAATGTGCCAATCAATTAGTGTCAAACAAGGTTCAGAGGTGAATTTTTCTTCAACCTAAAAGGTGGAAGTTTGTGAGCTTCTTTATGCTCACATAAAGACTTTGTGGGCTTTCTCCATATGTACAAGAATACTGACTTTGTATCAACCCTGAATAAGTGCAAATACGAGGCCAAGAACTTTCAAATGTATCACAGCAGGTTGACTTTTGACTACTATGAATTTTCAGTGATATCTAAGCACCTATATGTCATTTATAATTAATGACATATAATTAATTCAGCAATCGTAACTACTATCACATTTGGTTAGCCGGACTGGCAAGAAGCAGAATATTCAGATTTGTAGAAGAGAGGCATTTTTGATTGGGGGGGGGGGGGGTTGGGGCAGCCAGGAAATAGTCTCTGTCCCCTATGATGTTGTGAAAGTGAGTGAAATATAAGAGGCATAATGTGGTTATCTCTAGAAGAAAAATTTGAACTTTTTAAAGTTCAGCTGGTCTAGTATCATCCTCCAGTGCATAAAAACAACGTTGCTGAATCAAGGCATGCAAAGTTTTCTTTAGCTGGCATACTTACAGAGATGCTGATGGGGAGAACTGCAATGAATTCAGACTGAAAATCTGCTACTTCATGAGGTAAATGCACTTCTGGTCCTCTAGCATTTCAGTTTCATGCTTCTGTTAATACTGTCAATATAATTTGGTTTGTTTGGGTTTTTTTTTTACTTGGTCTCCATTCTACAGTGAAGAGTGAAGTTCTCTGTGTTTAAAACAGTCACGTTGAGCCATCCAGCTTTTAGGACACTTAACCGCATCAAGCTAAAATGTTGACAGAAAACTTGTGTTATGATTTATCTGGCTCATGAGTGTTATGATTTATCAGCCTCTCAGAGGGAGACAAGTTCAGTGCCACATAGCAGAGACACACATTTTGCTTCCAGGTGTAACTTAATGTGGGAGAAGAAAATTGTGTCTGGGCTGGAGACCTCAGTTCACGCAATCCCTTGCAATCCCTACATAATTTATGGTGACAGGAGTGTGTTAGTGATGCCGAAGTTGTTACATGTTTAGTGTGGTCCAAACCTTGCACCAGCTGCTCTGGACTGGTTTCCATGGGAAAGCTTTCATGTATTGGGCTGTTCTTATGTAGGAACATTTCCCTGTAAAAGAGAAAGCATGAATTTTTTAAGTAATCATGATATAACTTGCTTCACTCAAATGTTTTTTCATCCTTCCTCTGGATGAAGTTATATCACTGAGAAGATTTGTCTCTCAGGTGAGGAGGGTTGCTGAAGTCAGGGCTGATAAAGCCTTTTCCACTCCCTTGCATGGTTTACACACAAACTTATGTGGCTTACACCTGCTTTACACGGTTATTGTGGCCAAACTGCCACTCCAATGCACATTTGCATTCTCATTGAAGAGTCTTTTCTGAGCAGACAGCGTTGTCTCACTTGGACAGGGACTAAGTGCAAGTGTTATCTGGGTGTCCTGGCAGCCCGAGTCAGCTCGTGGTGTGCCTTCTGTGGGTGTCACCTGAGACACCACTTTAATTTTGCATTTCAATAGAGTGCTGGTTTGTTGTGCTGTTGTGAGTTAAGCAAAGAAATATTATAATATAAAGTGGCTTTTGCCACTTCAGTGTCACAAATAATTACAGGACAAACAGGATGAGTTCACTCTCTCTGTCTAAAGAACAGTGGATCTGAAATAAGTCCTATTAAAAAAAGATATGTAAAATATATGCAGCCACAGGATGCTCTGCCTGAGTCTCTGGGTATCTCTTAACTGCTGTCTGTGGATTTCAGATACTGGATTTTGGAATTTCCTGCTGAGTTTAACTTGGATCTTGGGCTGATTCGTTTGACTGAAGAGTTTCAAGAAGTAGCCAGCCAGCTTGGATATGAAGATCACATCCACCTTATTGATATCTCCAGCATGTAAGGATGTCATGTCAAGGAAATCTTTGTGTCTGGAATAGCAGAATTCTAGTTCTGTACAAAGTGTAAAAATATTAAGGCCCATCTTAAGAAAGCAAAGAAAGCACTTGCAAAACTGTCTTTAAAACTGAAGACACTAAAAATTTGAAGTTTTAGTTACACAGTAAAGAGAAGATTCCCATCTGTATGTAAATTTTTAATATAAATTTGAAATAAATAATTTTTCTGACAAAGCAAGTGCTAATTAAGTGATTAGCATTACATTTTTCTACAACTTTTCATACAAAATGACAAGCAATGTAGTGACTGGCATGCTGTGTAAATCTTAGATCTTCTCAGGGAAGCTTTCTTGTCCTCTCATCAGTAATCTGTTAGATTTTGCAATATTTTCTATTATTTAACTGGAGAATTTTAGCACTCACATATGCAGTTGCATTACATCAAAATGATGACAACTACTATTTCCTTGACAAGCTGGAATGAAAATTACCTTTTAAACATCGCCAGACATGCTTTTGCATCTCATCTGATATTGTAGATTTTCTTTTAAAATATGGTGTATGCACAGTATTTGGCTGTCTCTGTTGTTCCATTACTTCAGGGACCTCTGGATTTACAGAGGCAAAATTAATCCTTGATGTTATTCCAATATGTTTTTATTCTGTATCAGAATTTGTTGTGAACTGTCCTTGTATTTCCAAAGCAGCTTTAATTGTGGCTTCCTGTATTACGGGGAAGAATATGTCGTCCTTTTGTTGCGATAGAAACCTGCTATTAATTATCACTTGGAGTAGAGCATCCAAAACACCTCTCTGCTGTTACACTCTTGAGCAGGTCTTACTCTAAGTGTTTGCTCTAAGTCTCATGGTCCTTCTGTGGTCACTTTCACTTGATACATTCCAGCTGTGGGCTACGCTGACATACGCCCAAACAGAACTGAGACTTATTCCTATTCTGTTGCAGTCCTTCCTATGACTGGATGAGAAGAGTTACACAGAGGAAGAAGATTTCCAAGAAAGGAAAAGCCTGCCTGCTATTTGACCATCTGGAGCCCATTGAGCTAGCTGAACATCTCACTTTTCTGGAGCATAAATCTTTTAGGAGAATTTCTGTAAGAAGCCCACAACTTTGTCACTTGCAATTAGGAGACTGTCTTTAAAGAGTGTTCACATGGTTTCACATTTATGACTTTTTTCTCAACCTTTCAGTGTAGTGGATCTTTACACTCTCTCATGTGATGTACATAGCCATGCACTTCCTTGACCTTTTTGTGCCTGATGACTTTTGACACTGAGGGAAATTCAGGCACAGTTTCTTCTTTTCACAGATGATTGTACAAGGACAAGAGGCAAAAGTGGATGAAAACTAAAGTTGAAGCTAAAACAAAACAAATTAGCAAGACAAATGCCAAAAGAAATGCTGATTTCTGCTGGCAAATATCCATATGAAAGGGTCATGGGATGTTACTGTATCAGGTGGCAAGATGACAAATGAGACGTTTTTTAAAGTGTTTAGGACCATGAGAGAAATCAAACTCCCAAACTAAGAAAAATGTATGAGTTTTTTTGTTTGTTTGAAGGGAGGAAGGAAAAATAGATCAATGAGGAGCTGAGACCAGTCTAAATAGAATCACTTTTGATGTTGCTCAATGATGTTGCTTAATAATATTCAAAGGTTGACACTAGTCTCTTTCAAATCATAGGAAAACACCCTACTGTGATCTGTGCAATGCTAACCTCAAAGAAGGTGGTAAGGACAAGAAAAAAGGCGTGGATTTCTAATTAGATTT
This sequence comes from Nicator chloris, assembly GCA_013400495.1. Taxonomy (NCBI): domain Eukaryota; kingdom Metazoa; phylum Chordata; class Aves; order Passeriformes; family Pycnonotidae; genus Nicator; species Nicator chloris. Next base: position 128,579 of record WAAE01017289.1, read on the forward strand.
AAAATGCATTTGAATTCCTTGGGGGATTCCAAGAAGAAAACTCAAACCTATAATGAATTTTCATTTTTTTCCTTGCTGTTTCTAGCTTCTCTGTTAATTCTTTGGCTTGAATTATGCTATCACAGATGATTCTCTGCAGTCAGTGAGAGTTAATTAATCTTGTACTACTTGTTCTTTCAAAAATATGTAATTGTAGAATTGTAGAATACGATTAGTTTGAATTCTGTCTTCACCTGTTTAAAAAAATTGGGGAGAAGGAAGGGCAGTGTTAACTATAACAAAAAAAAATTAAATTATCTGAACACTGAAATACTGTTTACCTGCAGCTAGGAGAGAAGTATCTGTTTTGTTAGAGTATATGCCCTCCTATGTTGTTCTAGCACGCTGGTTTTCATCAGCTAAACCCATCTTGTCTGGCATCGCTAGCAACTCCCTACACAAGCTAAAATTATGTCATAAGTTACTGAAAACCTCCCTTGAAGGGACTCCTGAAAACTGTTCTTCAAACATTTAGGGAAATTTAATTTTGGGGATCTTATAGAGTACCATGGCTTGAAGGTGTCAAATATAACTACACAGAACAAAATATGTTGAGTAAATTATGGGCAAGACGGAAGCAGCAATCACACTCATCTTACAGGCCTCTGTATTTCCTGACACACAAACAAGTTGTGAGTTGACATTTAAGGAAAAGCCACACCTAAACAACAGCAAAAAGATTTTAAGGAAGAGCTGTTGTGCAGCAGGGCCTGCTGACCCTGAGTCATGGTCACTCTCTAAACAAGAGGGGGTTTAAAACGAAAAGTATCGAAGTTTCAGTTTGATTCTCCAGTTTGTCCACTGTTTTACTGGAAGTGTCTTTTCTCTGCTAGTTCACAGACTACCAAAGCTATGTGATCCATGGCTGCTTGGAGAACAATCCTACTTTGGAGAGATCTATTGCTTTATTTAATGGTATCTCAAAATGGGTCCAGCTCATGGTTCTCAGCAAACCAACACCCCAGCAAAGAGCAGAAGTGATCACAAAGTTTATCAATGTTGCACAGGTAAGTCTTGCAGATGAGTCTTTTTCTTTCAGTACAAAGCAGGAAAATAAATGGAGATTGCAGTAAACAAATTAGCAGACACTCTTTGTGTTATTTCTTCAGTAAATAGCCTGTTCAACATCACTGGAAGTTATTTGTTCAGGTGTGGTGTGCCTTCTTTTCTTAACTAGCAGATATAAATTTATAATAATTTTTCTTAGTTGTGTTCCAGGTGGCAACTGTCACTATTGTGTGTTTCTCCTGGAGCTAAGCTAATGAAAAAAACGAAATGCTGTACCACTCTGTTATGTGCCCTGGCTTAGTGATTTCTGCTTTAGCCGTCATGGGTTGTCTCCTTTAAGTCACTGTGTGTGACACTAAGTAGCTGCTACTTGTATTTTGTTAATTTTTAATTTTGCGTGATTAATCTCTCCTGCAGAAGCTCCTTCACCTCCAGAACTTCAACACACTGATGGCAGTTGTGGGAGGTCTAAGCCACAGCTCCATCTCTCGCCTGAAAGAGACTCATTCTCATCTGTCCTCGGAAGTCACAAAGGTATGATGGACCCCAGAATACAGATATGTGGAGGTGAACATCACCTCTTTGAGGTCTGATGGGTTCTGCAGTGCAGGTGTCTCACCAGCACAATGTTTGGATCATGGCAGAGCACCCTGAAAGGCACTTGGTTGCATTCCTCTCGATGGAGCAGGATAAGCTCACAGAGATCCTCTGGCTGATTGCCTGTGCCAGAGAGGAAATTAACCCTGTCAGCACCCTGACAAGAGTTGTGCTCATTTAAAACAGATTAAGGAAATGCAATGAATGCTTTCACAGGGACTTGCTTCTCTGGCTATTTGTAGGACTGGAACGAAATGACAGAGCTGGTCTCTTCCAATGGAAACTACTGCAACTACCGCAAGGCTTTTGCTGACTGTGTTGGCTTCAAAATTCCTATTTTAGGAGTCCATTTGAAAGACTTGATTGCTGTCCATGTCATTTTTCCTGACTGGATAGATGAGAACAAAGTTAACATAGTGAAAATGCAGCAGCTTTCCATCACCTTGAGTGAACTGGTTTCCCTGCAAACCGCTACTCATCATTTAGAGCCTAATTTGGATTTAATTAACCTGCTAACTGTAAGTATTGAACATGTTTCAACTCACTGCTGTGATTCAAATGTTGAGTGTCAGTAGGAATACTCATATCTGTAAAATTAAGTGTATAGTGTGAGGGCTGGAAGCGGCAACAGAATTGTTATAAATTACCTCATTTAATAATGACAGATGAAGGGCTGTATTTTTGTTAGGAGAAGTAAAAACTCAGTTCTGACTACTTGGAATGGAGGCTTATGTCTCCTTTGGAACAATTGGGTGACATGCTGGCATCTACACACAAGAGAAATTCCAGCTTGAGCATCATTCTGGTTTTGCTCCCCTATGCTTTCCCTGTGACATAGTACCCTTCCAATCCAGTAAATAAAAATGTGATGGATTTATACTGGGACTGGTCAGGTACAGAGCTTTACACTAAGGAAGCTGACAAATATGAGCCTGAGCTTGGAGAAACCAGGCTGGCGTGGATACAGCTATGGCTTCATTATAATGAGGACTGGGAAAGTTTGGAGAAATCGGAAAGCCTTCTTCAGTTGTGCTTGGTGTGGAACAACCTTGGAAAAAGTCTTAATCCCGATTAGTGGGACAGGAAAGAGCAGGGACCAGATGTTGACCCCTGCAACAATCTTTTACCTTAAATTTTGAACTATAAAGGTAGATATTTATCATCTTGTTTTGTTTTTGTAGGGACTGAGAGCTGCTTTCTTGTGACACTCTTTCCCTTCCTGGTAATTTCTTACAAGCTTGGCTTTGAATAGGGGGAAGTGGAACCTCAGGCTTTAGGGAACTGAGCAATAAAAAAGTGAGTCCAAAAGGGTAGAAATTAGACAATGTGAAGTGAGAGATGGAAGCTGAACAGCTGCTACCACTTTCATTAGCTGTTCTATCTTCTTGGTGACAGCCAGTTTTCCAAAAGGACCAGACTTTCCGAAAGCTAAACATTTTTTTTAAGACCTTGCGGGTCTTCATATATTCATCATTGTGTCAGCCTGAGCTCACATAGTGTATCTGTTTTTCAATTTTTAAAAAATATTTTCTGTGTTTTCAAAAAAATGATAGGAATTTTGTTTGTATTTTTGTATTTCTTCCAGTGTACTCCATTTACTAGAAGTAATTGAGTACATGATGGATACTTGCTCTCTTATGATACTCTGATGCATTCACTCATAACTCTGTTGACTTTGTTACTGTTGAGCCAATCTGATAGTAAAAAACCAAGTTGCATTCTGCAGTGTTGATTCCAGACCTGATCAAGGGTTATAAATAACGTAGACAGGTGTAGGTAAACCTAAAACCTTTCCAGGGTAATTCTGTCTTTACATCAGTCACTGGAAGTGTAGTTGTGGATCAAGTACATTTGTGAGGGAGTCCTGATTTAAAATGGTGACTTCTGGAAAGGGAAAAGCCAACAAATTTCTATAAAAAGATCCTGGAGCAGAATTTTGATACATACCATGACATGAATAGTCTCATTTTTCTTCCTGTATGTAGATTTTGTCCTTATCTGTGTATATGAATACAATACTTTTTTTTTTTACACTAGTCTCTTAAATAGTAACAATGGACTCATATTGGAGATTAAATGTTTCTGTCTATCTTTTTGTTGAAAAGAAAGTTTTAAATTATTGGCTGGGTTCTGAGAAAGAGGAGAAGAAAAGGGTTGCAGTCCAAAGCTGACAAGAGCAGACAACCAAAAACAGTTGACCTTGCTATGTGCAAATGGCCTTTTAGCAGATTTAGCCTCCCCTGCTGCCTACGTCCTCTTCAGTTTTCAGAGCATGAAGGATGAACCATTCCTTTTATTGCTGGGTCTTATCTCCCTAATGCCAACTGTAAAAAAAGCTTCCATCTTTACCTTTTTTAGAGAAACTCACTATCAAATCTAGCACGTGTATGTAAATGTGTAGAATGCTTTCCAGTTGTGTGTGAATTGGCTGACCCAACTCTTTCTTCCCTTCTGCTGTTTTCCCATCGAGCGGCTTCTATCTGGGGAAGCTTTTAGTCGGTCTCTTGTCCTGATAAGCAATGTGTAAATCTCTTGCCTGGCCTCCCTCCTGTGCAGCGTTGCCTTTTACCCCACACTGAGCAAGCGCCTGGCCTGTGCTTGCTGGACAAGTAAATCACTGGGTGCTGGCTGGCTTGTCCAGCAGCTTGCACAGAAAGATAAAGCGGGCATTTCACGGGCATGTAGGAACATGGCCTGGTTTTTCTCTTCCTCCGTGGTAGAGTCCTGTTTGCTCTAAGGGAGATGACACGTTTCAAGTGGCTTGGAAATGGTGATGTTTGGGAGACTTTGATAAGAGCTATGTGTTGTATCCCTCTGGGGGAATGGGTTTGCCCAGAACCCCTGTGGCATATAGCCACATGGTCCCTTCCCCCCATGGTCCTTCCCCCCCAAACCTTGCATTGGCTGGAAGCCAAACTTATCTGTCCAGAGAGTCCATAAAACCCTAGAGACTTCCTGCCTCTTCCTCTTTACCACGCTCTTTACCACTCTCTACCACCGCCTCTTGACCATCCTGCCCTGGCCACTCGCCCCTGTTCTCCTGCCTCGACTGTTACCCCCAAGGAGGCCTGAATAAAACCATCTCTGCAAATCACCATCTGTGGTAAGAGCCTGTTCTAATACCCTTGTCCTGTCACCTATGATTTAAGTTCCCCCCAAGATCTCCCTAATACTGAGCTAGTCAAGGATCCCTGGGGGGTCTGTGGGGGGAGGTTACGTCACTATGAAGTAAGAAATTGAGTTAAATGCTTGGGTGAGAGGTGGGTAGTAAACTTCAGGCCAATTATTCAAGGGGCTTACAGGCATTTTAAAGATGTTTTTTGCGTATAGACCAAAAGGGTTCATGGGGAACAAGAGGACTTGGTTTCAGCAGTAGCTGCTGAATGGTCAACAGTTTGGAAAGTTGGTCTTCTCGTGCCTTTAATGTCTGCACACAAGCTTAGAAGTCTGCTTTGCCCCCATCCCCACTCCCCTCCACCCCACCTCATCTTTTTGTAAGCATAAAAAGTCAGCTTCTAGCCCACAGAATTTTAGCTTTGAACAAGCGGCTGAAATAAGCCAGCATTTTGCATGGAAGGTAGCATGCCACAAAGAAGGGAAAGGTTTGCTGTATGGACAGTGGGGACATGTGCCAAGTTTACTGGCACAGGAGACTGTGAAAGCTGAGGGGGATGCAAGTCCTGCCTTGTGTTGTGTAAAGGAGTCTGAGTTACATGGGCAAGGGGGGTAAATGTGTTACAGTTCAGCTGCCAGTGAGCCAGAGTATGTTTCATGAAGATGGACTCCCTGCTAAGTGCATACTTGCTCTGAGTCTGTGATTATTCCTCTTTTCCTGACTTGCTGGCCACGCTTGGTCCACTTTCACTGAACCTTGTACCTGGTTCTGTAGTGTTCCCTGGAATCCAAAATGTGGAGCTAAGAAGTAGTGAAAGAGGACCTAAACACAAGTTTGGCACTGCAGCAGAGAGGAAAAACAGCTTTGATGACAGTTTTGCCATTAGAAAACTTGTATTTGGTAAGGATGCTTAAGGAATGACCGTACCTGCTGTGCAGTATTTCCAACTGGGTTTTTTTTTCACAATGTGAATATTCATATTTCATCACTTTCTGTGGGTTGGAAGTGGATCTCAGTTTCTCAGCTAGACCACAGTGTATTTATATGAACTGTGTTAAAACTTATTTGGTGCCACCATTTTTCCCTCGCTATTTTTATGTCTCAGTATCTATTTATCTAACCTGTTCTGAGACTATATGCAAATGACTGGAAAGTCCCAGTCATTTGTACAGTCTAGTGAAGAGAATAAGAACTACCTAAACAATCAAATTGAAAGTCACCCTCCCTAACTTGTGTTCAGTAAGTTCCACTTAGAAAAAAAAATAAGTCATGCGTTTCTGATCACACCCCTACCTTTCTCAATGCCCCTCCAAATTGCTCAGAGGAAAAATAGGACAGCAATAATAGTAAAATTAGAATAAAAACTCCCACTCACTGTAAAGCTTATTCTAGGAAAATTCTTATTTATACTTTATCTGTCAGAGCAAAACTGTAAATAAAATATAAAATGAATGCTTACATACCTGCATACTCATCATGCTTGTAATTTTTGTGCTAATGTATGAAACTTCTGAACTAGACAATACTTTGTCCACTGCATGCTTACACATTGTGCCTAATGAAGTTATATCCACTGCTTAAGATAAGGTCACATAATTCAGGGAGGGAGAGATACAAGCTTTCTCAATTAATACTAATACACTTCCACTCCCAAATCCACACCCAGTTCATCTGGCCTGCTGAGAAAACTGTGCTCTTTCACAGGAACCAGACAACACCTTTTGAATGACCAATTCTGCTCTTATTCCTTGTTTGACCTGATAACATCCTGGGCTCCAACTGAGTGCTACTTATTTTATGCCACCAAGGAACCTCAGAATACAGCCACTGAACATCTCACCACAGGAACAATATTTATTCTGGCAATTACTGGTTCAGTTTTGTCTTTAGGACAAGCCCTTACCTCACCCTGTTACAGCAGCATGCTGGCTGGATAAAGGAACCTGTAGGATGCACAGCCTTTCACTGTGCCCTGAATTGCAAAGTGCAAAAATCAGCAGTGTTTCAGCTAAACAAAATGAATAATGTTAGACTAGACTTCTCTAAAGCCATGTGTTTGCTTTGGGAACCTATCTTGGGAAAGGGCATAACTTGTGTCTTATTCATGGCACAAAATTGTCCTAAAAGAGGGTGGTTCCTAGAGGTGGTTCTGCAGTAGGTGTCACTGGTCCTGCTTGCTACTTACTTGGCACTTCAGATTCTCTAAAAATAACCTTCTGTCACAGACATTTAGGCAGTAGTAATTCTATCTGTCTGCTCGGGAACATCCTTTTAACTCAATCTTGGCTTAACTGGGGATTTGCAAGGTGGATGATAACTTCAAATCGTGTCAATTCTTCAAAGCCAGTTAATGCAGGAACATGATCACAGGAAATACACAATATTTGTTTCCTCACATTGTAAAACATTAGCTACAGTATTGATTACCTTTTTCCTTCATCACTCCAAAAGAGGAGGAATTTACAGCAGACGCTGATCAGTGCAAGACCTCAATTGCCAAAGTAAAAACAGATTCGTCCTACTTTAAGCATATTTATGTACCTTCTTTTTTTTGCAATAAATGCTCTAGGGAGAAGATTGACAACATGATAGACAAACCTTTCACTTACCTAGAAACAGCTGGAAGGCCATTTGCCTTGCTTGCTGAGAGGCGACCAGGAGCAGGCCAAGCTGGGCTGAACTGGGACTGCTCTCAGTGGAGCACTTTTCTGCATCAGCAGCAGTGGCAAACCCAGCCTGCCTCTCCCAGCTCTGTCTGCCCAGGGCTTTCCAGAGAAGTGTTTGCTGCATGGGCTGATCTCTGTAGAGGAGCTGCACTACCATGACCCTTCTTGAGAAACAAAATTTGACCAGAACAAAATCTGAAATCCTTCCAGCCTAGCCCCTCTATGGCTACTGCCCTGAAGTTTTGCATTCACCAGGTTGTTTCTCTGAGATGTCTCACGAGCGTTGAGGTGCCAGAGGACGGTGGTTTGTGTAGGGGTGGTCTCTGGAGCCAATGTCCCTCTTTGCATGAGGTCAGCGTGCAGCCCCTGTCACCCGTGGGTCAGGGTGAGGGCTGTGCCAGCCCTGGAGTGCAGTGCCCGACGTGAGCAGCAGCCTGGGCTTCACCAGCCAGGGTCCTGTTCGTTCTGTGGAAATTCGCTGTCCCAGCAGCTGCAAGTGGCTCTGGCACGTCGTCTGAACTCAGAGTAGCCAAACGTTGTGTTTACCTTCAGAGGGAGGTATATCTCAGCTTACAGGCCTGTCATATCCAACCCAATCTAGTAAATATGACTGTTTTCCATTCTTTCTTACTTTTAGCTGTCCCTGGATCTCTACCACACTGAGGATGATATCTACAAGCTCTCGCTGGTGCTGGAGCCAAGGAACTCCAAATCTGTACGTCACCTTTTACTGCATTTTGACATATTGCTTATTTTGTCTGCATGCAGTTGATTAAATTTTTAAATGACAGTTAATGCTTCCTTATTCATATGTACATAAAGCTTTTTAGTGTTATACCTGTGTAGAAAGCACAGGCACTATTTATAGGTTTTAGTCCCTATTGGGAGAAATAAATAGTGGAACATGCCAGACTTCAGTGTTAATTATTTTTCAACAAAACCTCTGCAACTCCTGGAAAACAAAGTTCTGCTTTAGAAATATATCCTTTAGAAGTTTATATCAATTATTTATTGTGTGACCATTAGCCAATTTTCTGGATGCTGATGCAGTTACATAAAACAACACTGAGGTAAAAGATTTGTTTCAGGCAAGGCAAATAATTACTGAAGTATTTTAAAACTGTTTGCTTAGGTATAAGTGGCTGTATCTTGGGCTCTCAAGCAATGTTTAAACAGATGAGAATAGATATTAATCTTTATTTGGTTATGTGCAACTAAAGATAATGCTGCATTCATGCATTTTCTTTATTTTTGAAAGTCAAAGGACACAGATAAGTCTCATAATTAATAGTTGAATTTCATTTCAAGTATTAATCTTTCTCCTGCTGCCAAAGGTTGGGGACCCTATTTTCCTCTGAGCATTTCTTCAGTGTGTTAACATTCTTATTGTCTTTCATATCCAGCCTGTGATGCTCTCAGGCTGAGCCCTCTCACGTCTGACAGCAGCAGAAGCTGAGGGTGGCTGGAAATGGTTCACAGGGGGTTCACAGCCTGAGATGGTGCATTCCAGTGCTTTTTAAGGTTTTGAAGCAGTCTTAAAAGGAAGTAAGGACTCAGAACCCTTTACTTTCCAAGTATAAGGCTTCTCTGGGGCTTAAAATTGTTAATCACTCTTGGAGACCAGTTTGAGGACAATGTGTGTGTGTTCCCAGTGATGTATTGTAAGCAATGATAAGGAAACTAATGAATATTTCCACAGTCAACACCAGCTCAGCTTGAACATTTGAAATTTTGTTACTGAGTCTCCAGTCCTTGTTGGATATGATTTGACCACAACAGTTGCTGTGTATTTCAGTCATTCTGGGTGCCTCATGCTCTCATTGCTGCCAGCAAAGCTGAAATGTTACAGCCCTATGCTGTGGAGGGACTATTGGACTGCTACTGTAAATGAAGAAAATTATCACATTGCTGCTTTGATCTCCAGCCTGAGCTTTAAGCAGGACAAAAGCAATATAAACAATGCTGTGAACTTTAGCAGTGCCCAGCAGTTGTGGGAGACCTCTGCATAAGGATCAATGAATAGCCAGTGACATTGAGCTCTTGCAGCACCCTGACGGGTAAAAAGCTGCAGCTGAATCGACAGAAGCCGGACTATTTGAAGCTTGCTTCTCTTTGATGGAGTGCCAAAGCACACAGGCTCTATTAGAGGGGAAAGAATCTGTAGGGCTTTTGTATGTGGAAAAATTTGTCAAAGGCAGCGTGACAGCATAGTTGTGTCATTCCAGCTACTCCACAATTTATTGTTGAATGGATACCCCTACCATGCAGGTGCAATATGGAGGAAATGCCTCAGGCTGCTGCAATCGTTTTCGAGGCAAAAGTGGAGCTGATCTGTTAGCATATGAGACTGCTGTCAACAGGGACTTGAGCAAGATTTTCCTTCTGCTAAAACTGGGAGGAGACTCTTCAGTCAGTGTAGCAGCCTAAAAAAACCACTGAGGAATGGCCACCAGCTGTAGTACAGCACCTCCTTGTCACAGTGTCCTGCTTTTCCACACCCGTTGGTGATGTTCTTGTTGGGAGTTTTTACTAATACAGCTATTATCTAGAGGACAACTCTGCCTGGTACAATTATGCCACTGATGATGCACTTAGGTAATTTTCTTGGTTTTCACTAGAATTCATTTCAATTTGCAAATATCTGAAAATGCTTTCTCAGTCTACAATACCATGGTCCCTGTGCTGGTGAAATAAATGGTTTGTCTGAATCACAAACTGCATGACCAGATACAGTGTTTTGGAACACTTAATAAATTCAGCTTGGTAGTCTCTGGACAACCAGTTAGCACCTTTCCTCATAGGGTGCATTTCAAATACATAAATAAAATCATGGTTGTTCATTTGAGTCTGTGAGCATAATAGAAGGAATAAATATTTCCCTTTGGCTAGTGGTTAGTAACATGAGGATTTCATTGCAACTTGTCAAAAAACCATAAAAATTGAATGAGCCTTCAGATGGAATAGCCCAGAAGGAAGAGGAAGCCTCCAGTGACTTCAGTCTCTTTCTGCCACAGTGCACTCAGACCAGCAGATGTTAAAAGCTCCCTGTGAGGTCTTGGTAGTCTACCACCACACTGACACTTTTAATATGGATGCTTTGAGTCAGTGCTTTTGGCAGATAGAGCTGGATGTCCAGGTTCACTGTGCTTCTTATGGAAATTGAATTTTGTTAATGTAGGGTGTTTTCCTCCCAAACTCACTTGTGCACATTTGTATGGGTCAAAATCTATCAAGGCATTGATAAAAGCTGTTCTAACACTTGAAAAAGAAAAAGCCAAATTAATAAAGCATTCCCCTAACAAACCCTTTTTTCTTTTCCAACCAAACACAGTAAAATATGAACCTGTGACCATTTCTCATCTGGATGTCAAAGTCTACAGTACATAGTGTATACAAGTTATACACAATGATACGTGTAACTTCTTCACATGTCTTAATTGTCTCCCTTTCAAGTCACACCAGGTCAGAGGGAGACAAATGAGACCCAGATTCTTTGCTCATCAGCTAACACAGGGGCCTTCTGAGACTGTGGACCCTCTTCCTTCTGATCCAAAACACACTGAATTTTTTCTGCTTGACACTGCTTCACCTGCTAGATGCCCAGTGGCAGATGCAGCAAAAGGCCAGTTTGTCTTGCAGTGGTTTTCTTGCTAACTGGTTATTTTTGAATCCTTACCTGAAAATGTGTTCAGGTTTGTCCTATATTTTCTGCTTGAAGAATCTGAGCTGCATTCCAGAGCTCCTCCCAAAGCTCTGTAGTGGTGTGGAGGGAGTCAGGCTGTGAGCTCTGTGCATCCAGTGAGCTGTCAGCTACTGTTTTGTCAAGGCCAAGACATTTTTAGAATAAAATAATCTGGCTAGTGTTATCTGCAGTGCAAGTCAAAGGTTAGGGCCTTTCTACTCAGACTGCCGAGATGAATCAAGCTATGCATCCTGGCACATCTCAGCTGGAAACCAGCGGGATTGCTGAGCAGAGTTCTGCCCCTGCTTCTGCATCCTGCTGTCTTGCTGGTGGCACACAGAGCAGGAGCATGAAGTTATTCAGGTTGTGGCAGTCCCTCGTGTGGCTTCTGGGCATGGTCCCTCCAGCAGGGAGTTGGGGGCAGACTCTGGTGATCTCCTCAGAGGTTTTGCTGAGGAGCAAAGCAGGTTTCTTGGCTTACCTATTTCTGACACCCGCTGTGTTCACAAACCCTACAGACCCTCCTTCCTTCCCCCTTCCTTCAAGTCTCATTGCTGTTGAACCCTCTGGAGATGTCAGTGAGGAAAGACTGCTTGGGTTTGCTTCTGAGCTCTCTGGGTGGTGGCACTGTAGCTGTGAGGTGCCACAGAGAGCCTGACTGAAGCTGTTAGTGAAGACAAGCAGCCCTTTAAAACCTTTCCTGATGTTTTGCTAAGCACATTTTTACAGCACGAGTACTCCAGCAGTTTGTGGTTGTAGCTCAGACATTTTGAGCTGCTTTTACTGGGAAATTCGACTTCTTAATTCAGACTTGAAAATCCTTGTGTTCTGATCCATCTCTCAGCAGCCTACCTCCCCAACCACTCCCAACAAGCCAGTAGTGCCACTGGAGTGGGCATCTGGAGTGGTACCTAAACCTGACCCTACAGTCATCAACAAGCACATTCGGAAACTGGTGGATGTAAGTATTTGGAACATTGCACTGGTCTAAGAGAATGATAGAGTTGAAATTTTCATCATTGTTATTCATTTCAAGCTTATGAGGAGATTGTTATTGCCAGGGTGAATTTCAGACGTACCGTAACGAATTTGAGCCATTTCTGATATGTTCACAAAGATTTGGTTTATTCCTCCAATCAGCAATGGGATTAGTAAATAGGTTCCTGGGTGGAAAAGGAGTAGACTTTCAGAAGCATCCAAAACCTGGCTGCTGTTTAATAGGTTTGTCTAGCAAATACAAATTTAGAGGGCAAAGTTTAGTTTTTGCAGCTCTAGACACACAGTTCATGTCTGGTAACAGACAGCTGAAAAGAAAGCAACTCAAAAACAAGATCTCATACATTAGTAGGTCCAATGAACTTTTCTGGAAACTCTATTTCTGGTTTTCAACTTGCTGTTATTTTACTGTCCAGAGCATGTTATGTATGGTAAAGGTAGCGTTGTCTTGGTGTCACTTTAAAAATGTGGACACAAGTTCATGCACATTATACCTGGGATCTTCTAGCTTCAGTTTAGAAGGTGATGTGTAGTGCTAGGTAATGTAAACAAAGATAAACACCTCCAGATTCCTTTGGAGAGACTGAACCTTTCTTTCTGCTTTCTACAAATTAATAAGTAACTCTGGGAGGAACTATTAAATTCTGACTTTGTGTTACAGATCACTAATTGGGCTTATGTTGTTAAGATAACCTAAACAAACTCCTCAGTTCTCTAACCCAGACCTCAAATATATCTTGTAGTTTACTTTTTGTCCATGCCCTTTTTCTAAAAAGTTTCGTTTTTCTTCTCTCGTGGGGTGCCAGAAATGCACATGCTGTTCCTGGATTGCTTTTGTCAGCGCCATATGTGTTGATAAAAATGACTCCACATCCAAACCTCTCTTTGATATCTTGTTACATAGGAAGTCTGTCACAATTCCTTAATCTTTCCAAAATGTGTGGGGTGGGAGTTTATGTTTGTTCCTACAGTTGAGGGAGTTGCAGTTCCCCATTCCACAATTTTGGCCTGGTTCAGGACATATGATCTAAAGTTTGACAGGATTAAAACATGGTTTGGGGCTTTTATGGATACAGCTTACTAAAAGGCTCACACCACTCTGTGCAGCTGTTTTCACTTTGCCAATATTTGTTGTTTACTTACTGCTTTGGGTTGTGCTTTTAGCTATTGTTTTTATTACAAAAAGTGTTGATTACTACTTGGGTTTGTGTTTTGGTTCCTTCTTTATGATTTTTTTTGAGGTCTGCCAGTCATAAGTTACAGTCATTTGATAGAAATGGGTTTCATCAGATTCTTGTTAAACAAGGACAATACAGATGCCTTTCAGGGGTCTTGGTATATTAATTTAATGTCTTTATCAACAGAATTTTAATCTAATGAAGGAGTCTGTACTTCACTATGTGCCTCTCAGATAGGCATGTTGACTTTACACTCATGTTTTTCCCATCACCATCGCACGTAGCTTTAACACCCCTTGCACGTCTCTGCAAACAGGAAGACAGAATACAGAAACTCCTTAGCAGCTAAGGAGGGCACCCATCTCTGTATGTGACCTTTTAAATTTGATCCCATGTCTGTTTTTACTTAGTGGTGGGGTGGGGTGGGTTGATGGAAGAGAATGGTTGTTAGACACAAATTGCTCATGATTGGGATGTCAAAATATTAGTAAACAAAATAGATTGAAACAGTACTGTGGCAGAGTAGTGGTGACCACCTAAAAGAGAAATGAAGCCAAAACCATCTGAAATACTCATGGGAAAGCTGCTGTTCTTTTTGGGTTTTTTTCTTCTTTTTTTCATGATTAAAAAGTATACTTAATGAAGCAAAGGGAATATGACACCACCTGGGGCAGAATTTTAGTGACATTTCCAACAAAGAAGAAAAGTAAAGCAAGAATAATTATGTGTGAAGAGGTGTGGAGGATCATCACTAAATAAATGCTGACATCAAATTTTCTTTTAAAATTAGCCATTTTTCCCATAGAGTCCAATAATACGCACATTGAAATACTAAGCAAAAATAAAAGGAATACAACCTTCCTAATGATAATTATAACTGAGATGCAACAGAGTATCTGAATAGCTGGATAGAACATTAGCTTAGGTGTAATTAAAATGTTGAAATGTGGCTGGCATAGATTCAGGATAGGCTAGATAATAGTACAATAATCTTTTTTTTTTCCTCAGTCTGTCTTTAGGAACTACGATCACGACCATGATGGTTATATATCTCAGGAAGACTTTGAAAGTATAGCTGCCAACTTCCCCTTCTTGGACTCTTTCTGTGTGCTGGACAAAGACCAGTAAGCTTGGAGATCTCTTTGTGGTGGATTTTCTTTTTCCCTTTTCCTCAAGTAAAAAATTCAGAAAATACAAGTGTTGAAGAAACAGCTTCCCCCAAGTTTCTTGTGTCTGACAAGATTACCGAAAGCTGAATTCTGTTATCTTAAATTCTTATACTCTAGTCAGTTCTTTAAGTCTCAGGTTGGCGTCCTGCTTTACCTGCTACTTTAAAAATCATTTATGTAATAGCTTAATGACAAATTCCTGCTGGGACTGAGTCCAAATCCTAGAGTACTGTGAAACTACAGTGGAGATGCTCTATCCAGACCAGGAATCAGACTGATGAAACAAATAAGTTCTGTACAGCACAGGGGAAATAAATGCCTGTAGCAGACGGGGGGTAACAAATGTTCTAGAACGTATATATAACATCAATTTCCTAGCCAGTTGGGCTTGATAATTCTTGTTGTCCAGAATCTCTTTGGCTGTGAAGGCTGGTGGCCAGCCAGAGGCATAACCACTTGCTCTGTGTGAGCAGTAAGTCAAGTTCCTTCATTTAGTGGCCTGGTCTGTGCTCTCGTACCTCTAACAGGTGAGATAACAAGGTTTGTGCTTTAAGTTCAGTGTTACTGTTTAAAGAAAAATAAGAACCACAAAGGCTGTAAGGGTTTTTTCCTTCCAGGACTGTTGCAGCTCTTTCAAAGGATGTGCTTTGTGTGCTGCATGCTTTCTGCAATGAGAAAACCCCAAATTTTTCAGTGCCATGAGCAGTGACAGATCTACTCTACTTTTTATTTCCCTTACAGAGATGGTCTTATAAGCAAAGAAGAAATGATGGCTTACTTTCTGAGAGCTAAATCACAGTTTCAGTGTAAAATGGGACCAGGGTTTATTCATAACTTTCAGGAAATGACCTATCTTAAACCAACTTTCTGCGAGCACTGTGCAGGATTTGTAAGTATGATTTTAATAGTAGCATACTTAAAAACAACTTTTAGCCTTTAATGTATGTGGGGTGGAACTGGCTCCATACATTGCTAAAGTGTCTTGGCTAAATGATAGCTCATGGTATTCAGAAGCACAAAACATTTACTCATGTTGTAGCTGTGCTATCCAGTTTTGATATAGTGGTTTCTTAAAACTGGCATTTGTAAGAATTTAATTTGTAAGAATTTAGTGGGGGAAACAAAATTATGTTAGCTAAAGGATGTTAGAGACTATATGAATGGTCTTACTTGGTTTATCTTAAGTTCTTTAATTTGGCTTGATTTCCCATGTAAACAAGCTCAAGAGAAAATAGATGTCTGGAGCAGAGGATGTAGATGAGGCAAGAGCTGTTCTTTCTCAGGAAATTGCACATGGCAACGTAGATATGTTCATAATTCTCTGAATGGCTGTAACAGCCGTAATTTTCTCTCTATTGAATTAACAAATCTTCTAATTTGGTAAAGAAATCAAAAGTGCTTCCAGCAGTTCTGTATGAAAAGAATTTTTAGAATTTATTAGTTGGGCTTTTTTTTTTAATTTGCTTTTTGTCTCAGCCATAACTTACCAGATGTCACTTATTTGAGTGCTCTCTACATATCTGGGAAAGGATTGGTTTTGTGGACATTTTTGTTGCTTGTAACCCTTCACTTAGTTTTTCACTTCAAACCAAATATAGTACGGAATAAAGAATTACCATGATATAGAAGTTACTTTAATGGACACACTTGGCTGAAATCAAATGTCCACATTTAGCTAAAGCAGTAAGGGCAGAGGGCCATGTCCTCTGTTGGTGTGTGGCTCACATAACAGGCTGGAAACTCAGACCTGTCCCTGCTCTCCAGAACAGATCTGCCTCTGCACTTGGCAGTAACTTTATTCCATGATCTTTTCTACTAAGCAATATTTCTTCATGGTTGAAAGTAGCGACAACAGCACTGCAAAGCACAAAAACGTGCCTCCTTTCACAGCCACTCTGGCATTCCTGCTCTAGTCCCTGCTCCCATTTTCCACTCACTTCTTTTGTGACGTGTCAGTTTTGTTCGGATGCTTGAAGCCCCTATCGCAACCGCTGCCCTTGATTAAAGCCATGGGGAAGAAGGAATTCCACCTATTTCCGCTAGAGCTGCAAAAGCTCTGGCAGTGACATGGTCAGTGCTGACGTAGGAGTGTGCTGGTGGGTCTCGAGCTGACAGCTCCAGCAGACCCATGGGGAGGGGACAGCCAGCGGCCTGAGCCTATTGTTCCAGGCTGTCTTTGAGTTCGTGACACTCAGTGCGTGTTTGGAAGGCTTCCACAGCAAAGCAAGGCCCAAGAACTGCCCTGAAACGTCCTCTCCTGCAGATATTTTTCTCCTGTATCAATTTTCTAATTGGCCATTGTTAGATTTTTCACGTCTCCCTGATTACATCCAGTGCAGGAATACCAACGGGTAAGCGGTTGTACAGGAAATGGAAATAAGGTCATTTTTTCCTGTCAGCTCACTGAAGTCATTGGCATTGTTCTGTGGATGAGTTGGACTGATAGGACAGGAACCACTGCAGAATCAGCTGCATATTTGTTCTGCATTTCAGTGCTACTCACCCATGGCTGGAAACCTAATTTCAAACTGATGCACTGATTCACAGTCAAAATAATGTGCACTGACCATGTGCAGGATGAATTGACATGACAGTGCCATGCACACAGTTATTAAAACGATACAAACTTTGAAGGTCAAGCTAAGACCCAATGCCATTAAGCAGCACAAAGTTGATATGCCCATGGCCAGTTGCACTTCCGTCCCTAAGCTTGAGTTGCACCACGTGGCAGGGTAGGTGACCGCCCGTCCTGCTGAGCTTTATAATCTCAATTTGGACAGATCCTCTTACCTTGGAGCTGGCTCAAGCCAGCTTTGCAGCAAAGCTGTGTCAGACACATTCAAAGCTTTAGGTCAGAATTCATGACATGACACTTCAGCTAAGCTTTCACTGCAGTGTGTAACCACAACAGTGGTGCCAGCTTTGAGTGGGAGGAAGGAACGGAGATAAGAAGGTGAGAAGTGAGGAGAGAGGTCTTCAGTGGGAACAAATTAGAGCTTAAATGAAATAAGTAACAGTCCATGTCTCTTACAGTGATCTTGTAAAAGAGATCTGGGAAAATAGGTCATTGCTGCTCTTTCAAGAGGGACTGTGGTGCTCCCCTGTTGCTGCCTAAGCACAGCAACTGTGTTCACTGTGCACATAAAAGGCATTAGTAAGAGAAGAGTAAGCCACAGGCCTTCTATGAACCCAGCTTCCACTGCTGTCCTTTCTGGTTTTTTGTTCACTATTCTTCTACATTGTCTCATCTATTTTTGCTCTCTCCCGACCCCGTTTTTGCTTGCTATTTCTTTTGTACAGTGTGTGGGGTGGCGTTTTTCCCCCCCAGAATCTTCCCATTCTGATTATTTTACTCTTTCCTTTGTATTCTGAATGGTCTTCATCTCTTCCTTTCAAACCTTTCTTTAATAACCATATTCACCCCCTGCTCTCTGTGCATGGATACTTGTAAATCTGGTGAGTAGCCACACACAGTATCAGCTGCCTGGACATGCTCACCTTCCCTGGTGAATGACTTCAGGAAAAATAAACACCAGTTCCCAGTTTTTTTCCTTTCATGCTAGAGTTAGAAAAACTGCCCCTTCCTCTCACTGCCTCTCAAGAGTGGAAATGCTTGTTTTTATAATGTAGATACAGTGCTTCTGAGTACATAGAAAATAATTTACATAGAAACATAGAAAAATACATAGTACATAGAAAAATAATTTACAAGAGAGCTTCCCTGTTTCCAAACAATCCTGCTCATGTGGCAGTGAAAGCTTCCCAAAAGTGGGACCACACACACTGGCCCTTGGATGTTTAGCATTTGGTAGTTGCAAGTGTACATTGACAAGAACAGCTTCTGAGAGAATGGAGAAGATGGAATTTAGTGGCTTTTCTGCCTGTTTCATTCTTCATCTGTCTGGGTTTGGTTTTTTTTAAGTTGGAAAAGGCAGGTGCACAAATCAGATTGCTATGGCTAGGTGTGCTGGGAACCAGTATGGGAACCAAGAACCTAGTTTTTATCCCCAGTGCTGTTTTCTTCTGCTGTGTTTGAACATTATGGGTCAGTGATGTATCTGGAGAATGGATGTAGGCAGGAAATTCTCCTGCAGATAACATTAAGGGAGCCTAGAAGCAGAATGTGCTCTGCTGTTTTCACTAAGCTTGATATGATAGCACATTTTAACCCATTCCTGGGAGCAAATGTCATCTCTATCTCTCCTGCTCTGGTTGTCCCATTACTACGACTAAGTAGCAGAAGTAAGGGAGAAGTCACACAAGTCTTATCACAATTAGAGGGGGAGGTCTGCCTGACAGGAAGGGTGTTAAGAGCAGTTGTATCCTGTTTGTGCTTTAGTAGCCATTGGTACTTCCTCATTGTGACCTTGTTTTCCTTCCAGCTTTCTTTTCTGATTCCTTGACGTTCTTTTGTCTTTCTTTGCAGCTCTGGGGTATAATCAAACAAGGCTACAAATGCAAAGGTAAATAAATATTACAAGGGTTTTTTTCAAGCTATGGGTGGTGGGTTTTAGTACAAGTCAGTCAACCATACCTTTAACTAAAACGGCATTTGTTCAAACACATCTTGCATCTACACTTGGTATTGTCCATGAGCAGTGGCTGCTGGTACACTGTGAAGTTTCACTGCATTAGAGAAAATACCACCCAGTAGGAATGCATGGATTCTGTGAGATAAAAGTCCAAAGCAGCCCCTGACTCCATGAGCTGTCACTTTCTACCAGTAAAAACCTTGTAAATTGGAAAACCCAGTGTTCTTATCCTGACACTGAGACATCCCGAAATAGATCCCCTGACCTGGGTCAGGAAAAAGTCTGCTGGCAATAGTTTGTCATGTACGTCCATGTGCCTGTAATGAAGGCCACTTGCAATTTAATAGTGGCTGAGCTAGACATAGAGAAATATTTAATTCCTAGACTGCCCAGCAGATCTCTTTGCAAGATCTTCAGACATTCAGCTTATAAAAAATCCTAGAGCTCTTACATCCCTCTCCTTTGCCTTCATAAAATACTTAATTTCTTATGCAGTACTTACACCACATTAAGCAGGTCAGACCAAAAAAGGCATTGTAGTGGTCCTCATTGGCTTTAAAATCCTGGACCTATTTATTTCTCAAGCAGCCCAACACTGGCTGAAGGGCACTGTTGATTTTCATAGCTGTAGCTGCATCTCAGTTATTCACAGGAGAACATTCACATTTGTACTCTTTTCCCTTAGTCTTACACAGACTCCAAGAAGGATAAAGAATTCACAGTAATTTTTTTAGGATACACCATACTCCTGTCTCTCTCCAGCCACAAACCTCTCTTCCTCAGAGTGGGATGAGGGAAATGTCCATGGCTAAATCAACGTATATAATTCAGATATTCCTGATTAATGTCATCTTAGAAGCTTTGACAGGGCTAGTTGCAGTCTATAGTTTTACTGGTAGGATGAGAGAAGGAAGGTAAAGTTTTGCCACACCGACCTGTAAACTCAATCTGAGATCTGAAAGTTGAGCTTCTGTCATGCATCACTGCCTGTAGCAGTGGCCCCGTGGAGACTGAGCAAAAGTGGTTCTGTAAAGTCAAAGTTACAGGCAATGAAGCATGAAAGTAAGAGAGCAGAGCTGCTCACTCAGATCCTGCAGTGCTCAACAAGTGTGAGGGTGCCTGCCTTTTGTTGCAGCAGCTGCCAGCTGCTCCGTGTTCCAGCATCACTGCAGTGTGACACCATCAGGGGTGAACTCTGCCTTTGAGCATGGAGCTGTCATCCTCTGTTTGGACCTCCGACACAGCAGGGGGAGGGAGGGAGTTTCTCCTTTCAGGCCTGCTGCTTTCCCCAGCACTGTGAGCAATGAGATAAAAGCTAGACCGTGTGCTCTGCAAGTGAGAGAAGGAGTCCTGCACTTCAAGAGAGATCTTTAGTGTATCTGAGGGGGTGTGTTACCTTTGAGGCAGAGAAAACCAGAGCTGGGCGTGTACTGCTGCATTAGTCATATGAACAAGGTGTTGGCAGACACCAGAACCCTCATCTGTCATGCCAATGCTGCTGCCCTGAGCAGAGTGGTTCTTGCAGCAGAGTCATAAATGCAGCACCTTGACAATGCTCACCTGGAACAAAATGTTGGGCTATGGAGCAGCAACAGAGAAACAAGGGAGATGGGAATTTTTAAACAATGGAAAAGGATACAGAGGAGAGATTGTGTTCGGCACACATCCTCCACCCTTCAGCCCTTTCTTGCAGATAAGATCCATACTCCAGCCACACTTCAGATAAATGTACCTAGTGATGATGTATCCACAGTGATTTAAATCCCAGCAGAGGCTTGGAGTGCAGGTACTCAAAAAAGTCTTGCCTGGGCAGATGATACACCTCCACAGAGCTCATTCATGTACTAATGTTGCTTACTGAGCTACTTAGACTAGTTTGGACCTACAGTAATCTACACTGACCTCCAGGAGTCCTTCCAGACACTCAGAGTATGGATGCTCTGGTGTCTTCTAACCAAACCTGTTTACTACAATGGGGCCTGCTGGGTCAGATAAAAGGTAGCCAAATAAATAGCCACTCCTCTTGGGGGGACTCATGCAGTAGAGCAGAAGTTTCATGTATGGCATACACAGGTTCATATCATTCCATATCTCTTCCTTGAGACCAGACTATTTTATTATTAAAATATCATCTTCCCCCTTGTTTTCTGCTGCCATTTTTCCCTTAATGGGCGTCATGGAAATGATCCATTGTTTTGTAATGCCCTTCACACCAAATGACCCATTTTTGTAACGCCCTTCACAACTTCTGTCAAACATTTTGTTCCTTCAAAGTCCTTTCTTGGTATCTGCCTGCTAATAGCCCTGAGGGATTACCTGATAGTTGTGGCTTTCCATTTGATGAGTTGACAATTTCTTTCTTTACAGATTGTGGTGCCAACTGTCACAAGCAATGCAGAGACCTGCTTGTGCTGGCATGCAGGAAATTTTCCAGAGGAACTTCAGTAGGCAGCAACCATGGGTCTCTGCCTAGCAGTCCATCTCTGCCTCCAGGTGAGAGCAGTTTTCCTCCTGTTTTAAACCATTTCTGGAATCCTCTCTAATGGCCAGTGTCCTTGCTGCTGTTTTTAATTTTTCCTTTGTATCACGAAACACGCAGAGCAGCACCTGTTCTTTCGTTCTTTTCAGTGCACTATGGCTTGTGTTCAGTCCTCAGCTTACAACGTCTTTTTCTCCAGTGATGGCCTTAATGTCCTGTCTAAGGCTCACTATCCTCCTTACTGGCACCCCTCTCTCAGCTGAAAAGAAATGAAATTGTACTTCCCCTTTTTTTGTCACTTAGGAGCAAGGAGACATGGGGCACAATTCTAGCACTGCCTTACCCCCTGAGCATGCAGATGGTAAGACAATAAAATCTGTGCACACAATGGCAGAAACAGTTTCCAAGTAGCATATGGATAGTGATATTTATAGCACTGCTTCAGATAAGGGGTTACCTCCCCCCCTTCCCCCAGGCTTGTTACTTTTTTGTAAAGACCTTGAAGCAGAATACTTAAACAAAACTATTCCACCCTCTCTTTCAGTCCCAGATGAAGTATTTGAATTTCCCAGTGTTGCTGCAGAACACCAGGACCTTGATGGCAGAGCTATCACCCTCGTCACTGGCTCTTCACGCAAAATTTCCGTGCGGCTGCAGCGGGTGACCACCAGCCAAGCAACGCAGACAGAACCGCTCTGGCATGAGCCAGGCTGGAATGATTCAGGCTCCCATACTTTCCCCAAAATGAAGTCCAAATTCCACGGAAAAGCTGGGAAGAACAAAGGCTTTGCAAAGTGGGAGAATGAAAAGCCCAGCATGCAGGCTGACGTAGAGCTAGAAGCCGAGGCCCCACAAGATATACAGGATCACAATGGAATAGAAACCCTCCCAGAAAGACAAGAATCTGAGGTGAGTTCCAGAAGAAGCCAAGAAAGTTTAAAATCTGCTACAGTCTGAAGTCTCATAAGGTTATTTGGTGGATTTCAGGATGCTTTTTCATTCGAATTTGTCATTGCTTCTTGCACAAGAGATGCTTTCAGAAGAATGCTAAATCATCCATAGATCCCCGTTTTCTACACTGCAGTACACATTTACTATGTCACTGTAACTGGCAGTTTGGGTTTTGGTGTCAATATGTGCCTTTTAGGAGCTGGGTACTTTTTGTTTTGAAAACCATTAAAATAGCCTGGTGAATATCTGGCCACCCTCTGTGCTGTGGCACCCTAGCACTGCACAGTTCAGGGCTCCATGACAGACTCACAACAATTACCATTCTGACAAGTGCAGGAGTCCAGGCCAGGGCAGGTTATCGATCTGATGATGTCTGTTGCTGTCATCCATAAAGTTTATACTTCCAAAGCATCATGCTTTTATTGACCATCCCTGCCAGCATGTAAATGCTTATCTTCTTCCGCTTACAGGATAGCTGATTGCTCACCCTGAAGCACAGAAAACTAAAGATGACAACTACAGCAAGTGTTGATGGACTGTCACAGACCACATTTGGCCATAAGGAGTGTTCCCATACCTCATCCTTTCAAGCCCAGCCATTGCTCTGTTTTCTTAGCTGAAAGGTGTTACAAGGCACTATTTATTTTCTCACGAGTAAGCCATTTGGATGAACATTGCACAGCCACAGCAGAACAGATCTCTGTGCTCAGTGTTTTCTTTTGTATGACTTCTGTGGAAACTTCCTCTACATGCCAGTGAGGATATATTTGGCCTTCTTTAAATGCACTGCATCATTTCGGTATGTCTGCCAGCAACAACAATGGTGAGGACAGAAGCCAAGCATCCAAGTTTGTTCAATAACACTCCTTTCCCGAGGCTTGTAATGATCATTTAAGGAAAGAAGTAGGTGTGCGTGTTGATTAAACCTCAAACAAAAATCTCTCACAAAGTCCTCTATACTGAAATTCTTTGGGCACCTGGGGTTTTGAATTTTGGCCATGTTTACATTGTTACAGTGAACGTATTGGTGTTCAGCACAGTGATACCAGATCCCAGGCTGGGGATCCTTCAAATAGGCAGCAGCTGGCTGAGACTGAAGGAATTCCAAGACACTAACTGTTTGTCTGGTTACTCCACAATGGAGAAGGGTCATCTTTGCCAGCACTGACCATGGTAACATTAGCATGCAATAAACACTTTAGTTTTAAGTGTGTATGTGTTTGTGTCTGTAGATGTATGTGGATGTGATACTTTTTACTGGTTAGAAAGTTGTACATGTTAAGACTAAATGTTCTGAAGAGCAATCTCCAAACCAGCAGTTTGTTACGGTAGGATCCAGCACCTGAATCTATAATGGTCTGGGTTGAAGTTGCATTTCCCAGAACCACTAAGTTATTGAAAGAGGACAGCGCTCATCTGGAAAAAAACAAAACACCACAAAGCTCAAACCTGAAAGACTGGCACACGTGTTAGTCTTCTTATCCCATCTGCCCACAACAACAAGGGCGCGTGTGTGTGTGTGTGTATGTAGCTCTGACTAAAGCCACCCAGTTATAAGATAACCTACAAAATTTGAGTTATTGCACTCTTCAACATGTTATAAGCCTTCAAGATGAGAGTAATTTCATAGACTTCCCTAACACAAAACTGACAGCTGCACTCCTCTGTGTAATTTGACTGTAAACTGCACTGGGACTACATGATGCCTGCCCAGGTTTGCATCTTGCATCCTGCAGGTTTGTTTTCCAACACAACCAGTAGTAGCAATAGTAAATCTGTGGAGATGAAAAAGTCTTTAAAAAAAACCAAACCAACATTCTCTTTACTGTTGTAAACTCAAGACAAATAAGCACTGCACAAGCATTGGTTTCCAAACTAGGATGAGGGCCAGAAGCACGCTTCACTCTTATACCGCTGCAGGCAAGGAACAAGCGTTAGCAAAACCATGGTCTTTATTTCCTGTGGTGGGTCAGCTGACGGGCCACGGCCAGCTGACCGCACCGCTACCGTTACCGCGCACGGCTGGCTCACAATGAAAATGATGTGGTGGAGAATTTGAATAGAGAAATTTGGTTATGATCCAGGCTGCTGATGGATCTGTTGAGATAAGCCTCTTAATGCTCTATAAATGAAATGTTCATGAGCAACTTCATTCTTAACATCACACAGTTTTGACCAGCGTTTCGTCTGTAGACCTCAGCTCATTTCTTGCGGGCTTTTAAAATCTATTTGTAGCTCTTTACTCATCAATAAATCTCTTGCAAGCCTGGGAGCTTCAGTCAGTTATATGCTTAATTCAGTAGCAGTTGCAGATCAAGGATAGTCTGCAGGCTCACACAGCTGATCCTGCTAAGCAAAATATTGCAGCCTCCAAGGAGAATCACAAAATCATCAAGGTTGGAAAAGACCTCTAAGATCATCAAGTCCAACCTTTGACCAATCACCTTGTCAACTAAACCATGGCACTAAGTGCCACATCCAGCTGTTTCTTGAACACGTCCAAGGATGATGACTCCACCACCTTCCTGGGCAGTCCATTCCAATGCTTAACAACCCTGTCCATGAAGAAATTCTTCCTGAAATTCTTCATGAAATTGAGAAGGAATAGGTGAAATTTTCAAGCACCTGCTACAGCTGGAAATTCTTTGTTTCAGGCATTTAAGGAAGGGGAACACAGAGTGTGTTGCTGGCAGTAAGTTCATGGCCATTGGAAACAAGAAAGACACTGGGTAGAAATGCAGCCATTTTTCTCACACACACACCCCCCCACTGCCCAAAAGGGAATAGATTTATTATAGACAACCTAATAATTTATTAAGAAAGCATTCACAGGCTGTTTACAGAATGTGGGTCTCCTAGTTCCACAACAAGAATCTAAGTAGGGAGAGCTGACAGGGCTTCAACTAATGTTTTAAGAAGTTGGTATGAGTTGTTTATTTTTTCCTGTGGGGAGGCCTGAATATACAAAATTTAGAAAATCTTTTTCTCTTCTTATTTCAAGTGGACATCTTCTTCTGAACAGGGGAAAGACTTTTCTTCACAAAAACAATTTGAGTTCCCCAATCTAGGCAAAGGAACAAAGAGGTTCTTGTTTGCTCTCTCTAAGTTAACAAAGTACAGAAAACATCAGCCATCAGAGTTCCTGCCTGAGCTATGTGTCTTTGCCGGTCTTGGTGAAATCCTGCTTGCTAGAAGTACAGCAATTCCAGGAGAGTGTCCAGGAGAAAGTGCGTCATAATGACAAGAATGTTGGATTAATGAAGTAGCTAAAGTCAGATACAATCCCAAATGATGCTGGATACTTCCACCCCATCCATTCTCTCCTGTCTCAGGATCTTTTAAAAATCTTGGGAGGAGACTGAGGGATTGTTTAAAAAACAAACTCCCAAAACGCCACACCATGGAAAGAAGGAAGATAATGTCAAACCTTATTTACAGCTTGGTCTGCAAATGCCAAAGACTACAAGCAATAAGAGTAGGTGAAAAATGCAAGTGCTTGGATAGACCCTGTAGGAGATTGTTTTGCTGTTTGAGCCAAACCCACTAGGACTTTCTGTGCTTGTGTAAAACCTCTGCAAAGCCTCATGCTGCACATAAGGGAGCTTCAGCTTTATTTCCAACTTTATGGAGTAGCCCTGAGTGCTTCTCAAGGAGTCAGGAGGACATCTGGCTCCCTCAGAGTGAAATGCAAAGTCAAGTTTGAACCACAGCTCTCTCCTCTGCTCTAAACGTCCCCAGAGTCTTGCCCTCCTCTGCCCCCCACCCCCTGTCCTACTCAGCTTTTAGTCTTTAAAATAAACCCAGCTTTACAAAGAAATCTCTTCCTAGACAGAAGCTATCTCCCTAGAGGCACCTTCCTCAGGCAGGAGAAGTCTTGGGCAGGGGCAGGGAGAATATGCTTGCTGACCAGAAGTAGTCTGAAACATGGATTTCCCCCAGCTGGGAAAGGTGAGCCATTTTACTTTCAGTATGGCAGATGAGCTGAGCTGCAGCGTAAGGTTAGGGGCAGCCACTGCCTAAAATTTTACATTTTTCCAAAATTAAACAGCCTGTCACCTCTGTGGACTGTTGATCAAGGACCCCTCTACAGAAGCCAAAGTGAAAGCATGCCCTATGTGCCCCTCCAAGGCCTTCCTCATGGGAAGCCCAGAAGCCTTTGGCTGAGACAGCCTGAGCAGCCACAGGAGGGTCCTTGCAGCCTTGGACACTAGTTCTAGAAGCTTCAGGCATCTGTATGGGAAATACAGATTTCACATGAGAGAAAGCTGCATGTGAAGGATGGAGACAGAGGACAGAGGTTGGAAAAAACCAACAAAACAAAACCTCCCACAAAACCAACCAACCCAAAAAACCCCAAAACAAAACAAACCCCACCAAAAACAGAGAACAAATAACAGATAAAGACAGTTAAAGAGTAAATGCAGGAAGAAGCACACTAAGAGACCTCTTTCTCTATGTGACACCAAGAATGGAAGGGCATCCCAACAGAGACCAAAACAGGGAGGGAGGGAAGGAAGGTGGGAAGGAAGGACTGAATGCAAATTTTGTGGAGACAGCAGGCAGGAGAAACAAGGGTTTGTTTGTTTTGTGATACAGCGCAAAGAAAATCTAAACAAGGTTTGCTTCATTCAGCATTAGCCTGCTAACTGATGAACATCCATATAGCACAAAAAATAGTTCCAAGTACTTCTCAAGAAAGCCTTGACAAAAGAGCTGGCTCACCCAGGGTCATTGCAGAAATGGATGCAACTTTGGAAAAAGTTTTTGAGTTATCAGCACTGATCTGGATTTTCAAAATAAGCATTGCAGCCAACAGGCCAAACTCATAGGAAAATCTGTGTGCTGAACTTTCAAGTGCTGTTCACAGCTGCTGACAATCTGGTCCTAGGAGACAGAAAAGCCATCAGCAAAAAGCTACCGCTGGGGCAGTATGAAATTTAGCCAAAAAGTCTGCTTTTTCCATGAGTGGAGCTAATGCCGGAAAGTTTAAAGAGGCCTTATCACCTTCATCTCTGCTTCATGTGTGAAAAGGAGTTGTGACCTTCCACCTGCCCACAGCATAAGCAGACTCCCTCTTTCTTTGGTTTTACAATAGTGTTTTCCTACTTTTTGTACTTGTTTTTCTCTCCTCTGTTGTGGGAAAGACCCACGTGGGCAAGAGGGGAAATCACTGGACAATAAAGGGGAAACAATGACACTGACAGCAGTCTGAGCTGTAAAAAGCACAAAGTAAACACAAAGAAAAAATATTTTTCCCTTCTACCCTTGTTTGTCAAGCCATTAGAGGTGTGACTTATTTTCGGCCAAAGGGGGGAGAAGGCAATGTTTACAGCTGGTAATAGCAGTTGCTTTTTCAGATTGTGTCCCCTTGAAAAGTCGTAACCTGAAACAAGCAAGCACATGAGTCTGCTGAGAGCCTACACAGGGGAAACACCTCGGCGTACTGCTCTCCAACCACAACATTGCTGTGACTCTGACCTAAGGGTTTGCTAGCAGGCTCATAAAGCAAACTCGGGGTTCAGCATGAGCCTGTTTGGGACTGCTAATTCATGCTCAATACCTTAAAATGCATTGATACATCTGTACCGTTCCTGTTGCCCAGGGAAATCAGAAGTTCAGAGAGAGCAGAATCACAAGCCTGACAGTCAGCAACACCTGGACTCTCCACTGCAGTCTAAATATGGCAGAACTAAGACTAAATTATGTGCAAGAAAAAGGTATTTGAGAGCTTTTGTTTGCAGGTCTTCATTAACCTAACAGGGAGCTGAATTAACTTCCAGTACCACAAGAATTGACACAAGCCTTTTGGACACTCAAAAGTCACCAGATCCTAGTGAGAATCCTTATTCCTCACTGCATTCTTCCCATGTCAGGAGTTTTAATTTTCATTTCCTAGGTGCATAACCCATTACAGGGAATACTCCCACACCACAGGACTTTTCAGGCTCCAACCACTTCTCATAACTATCGTCATGAATCTTGCTTCCCTTCTCCCCAGTCCTATCTTCAATACTTGACTGGTAAGCCTCTAGGTTCCAATTGAGCCTGAGGTTGGTTGAGGCACTTGCCACTTCCCTCAATTCAGATGCAAATAATAGTTTCATGGAGACACACAGTCAAAGCCTTAAGGCAGGTTACCCACATGCTCTGGCTGAGAAGCCTAATCTGTAGCTTGAGGAGCCCCTCTGGGGCCATTAGCCACCATGGCACATCACCATGGAGCTGCACACTTCAGCATTTTGGGTGCTGAAGTAAAGGAATCTCATCAAGAGAGAGATTACCAGACAGCTAAAGAGAAAACTACTCAGGGAACAGCTACAAGCCAAAAGGCTCTCTGGGGTGAGTTATGTATGATGCAAGCTCAGTTTGACCCAGTTTCTCTTGTTGTGGTACTCCCTTACACGCAGTAAGAAATTTTTATCTCTTCCTCAGACCTCAGCAAGGAAAACCCAACTATGACAACAGTGCATATGGATCATGCTATTCCAAGTCAGGCAGTAATGCACCTGATATGGGAAGCAAGTGTGCCACCCTCTCCCCATAGTTATGTTACTGCACAGTGACAATGCTTGAGAGACAGTGATCTTAACAGAGGAAAAGGAAAGGCAATGCAAGTGAAGCCTTTAGGAAAAAAAAGCTACTAGAGAAAAAAGGCAGAAAAACCAGAACAAGATGCCTACAGCTTGTGGGAGAACAGTGTCAAGAACAGGAAGGCCAAGAGGAAGAACACTGTTCCCCTTGCTTGCTTACTTAATTGCCTTTTTAATCAGCTGGAGTTCTGCTTTTGATCATGATGCACAATGAAATCAAGCATGTATATCCAATCCACCACAGTCTAGTAACATCCACAACCCATCTCTCACCTCCCAGCTTCTATGTAAGAGATTTCTCCCAGTGCAGCAGTGCAGGAATCATGTTTGGAAAACAGTAAATATCAGAGCATCATACAGAGAATAACAAAGCAGTGGCTGTTTGCTTTCATTAATCAAAGCTGCTCTCTCCACATACACAAAGCTTCTTTTCTCTGGGGAACAAAGGAAACAATAGAGTAAGGAAAAACAACAACAGCTGGCAGAAGCAAAGTGTTTTCTTTCCTGTTGGAAGAGTAAAGCCTCCTGTTTTTGCCTTCTGATTTTTTTTTAAACTTTCCCCCTCAAAAAGCAATAAATTGGGACTTGGCTTACCCTAAGTCCTGGAAAAGGGAGGAGGAGAAGCAATGCATTTTGATGAGAAAAAGCTATCTGGGAGGAGAAAGGGGAAGCTCCCACCCCAGAATCAATTCACCATGTCACAGTGTGCAAAGGTGAGACTCTCCATTGCAGCAACAGATATAGCCTTGCAAAGGAACTGGCAGCTCTGGCACAGAAAGCAATCTTTGAAGGTGCTGATGTAACTCCAGCAAGGGCTTTCTGAAGAGCTTCCTGAGTTCTCTCTTGTTAGGAACAAGTTTACAGCACTCTTAATGCACTGACAGAAAACACCATCCTCTTTGCAGTGAGGAGTGTGAAGAAAAGCAGAAGCTGTCAGCTTGAAGAGATTACATTCCCAGCAAAAGGCTCTTTTATCAACCTCTTTACATTTGCTAGTCCAGGACTGACCCCTTTGTAGGAACCCTAATTCTTAAAAAACCCCACTAATTATTTTTGCATGAATGCAGCTAGTCACCAGCTAATGCTCATGACAAGATATTACCCTCCCACAGGGGAGACACCTTCTCTGGAGAACGCTGCTGTAAGAAACCATCAATAAGCCTTTGTGAAGCAGCAACATTCAGTTTTAGATGCTGATAATTTGAATGGTGTTAGGCAGAGACAGATCTGTATCAGTGATCCTCAAAGACCTGGATTCAATACAGAAGGCTTTTCCCTCACCAGGTTTGTAAATTTGTTTGAAAAACTGAAGGAGAAAAGCCATTAAGTCAGATTCCCAAGTGCCTTTCTCAGGGACCTTCGCTTCCAAACCCATGAATCACTAGCAGCATCTAGTGGCCACAACAAATCAAACAGATTTTCAGGTTGTGGCATGAAATACAGGCAAATCAGTTCCAAATGTTATTTTTAGCTTATTTACACGATCATCTTGAATTACAGCAACATCAGCATTACAGAGATTCTCTCAGATACTCATGCTATTGCTATAAGCCAAGGAACTCCTCCTGCCTGCATCGAACTGGATTCATCCCCAAGGACAAAACAGGTAGACTCTGCCATCACCACAGCCTCTGCTACAGTGATCTGAGCACGGCAGCAAGAACATACATTTCCACATGGCTGGAGAGCATTAGGAAGTTCCCAGAAGCAGCATACCAAGTTCACAGGGCACAGAGGAACATAACCTGGCATACACGTGCTCACACAGCCTAAGAAAATAAGCCTTTTTACACAGCAAGAGAGAGTGCTATGAGCTGCTACACCAGATCAGAGGGAAGAAGAGAATGAAAGTCAGAGCAACTGAAGAGCAGTTCCTCCCACCTGCTCCTGTTCTGACAGCTCCTCAAAGGGCAAAATGCATGCGATAGCTGGGACAACCACAAAATATAAAATAGATTAAAATAAAAAAGAGAGATGAAGAAGACAAAAATCCCCATGAATTCCCAGCTACTGTAGCAACCGCTTTTTACTGTCAAGGAAAAGAAACTAAAGCAAACAGAACATACAGATACTTTTATTGCTCACCTTTTATACAACAGCACACCTTCAGCCATTTTCTTTCACAGCTTTTTGACAATGTTTATGTACACAAAAAACCCAGCAAGAAGCATTATGTGGCTTTCAGTAAAGAAAAAAACCCAAACATTAGAACACCAAACTCAGCCAGGTTTTGTTTTCTGCAGCAATAATAGAAGGGCTTCCTCCAGGCAGGAACTAATCTTCCCAGGCCGTAGTGCATTTCTTTAAAAAGACAACCCCCAAAACAAATTGCCCTAGATTTGCTGAGCCAGTGGTATTAACTTGCAAATAAAATAAACTTCAGTTTGTCATTTCTTCTAGCTGATTTCAAGTAAAAATTAGATTTGGAGGAGGAGCAACTTGTTTTGGATGGATGCAGGTCAGTTTGAATTGCTACACCTAACTACAGGCCTACACACACTATCGGTTCACAATTTAGCTTAGTTTGAAATGATCTTTGCAGATTTTGGCGGTGGTCAGTCTTCAGAGTTGAGCGGGTGGGAAAACGCTGTTTAGCGGGAGATAAGGCTACCGAACATGGCATCCACAGTAGAGCTCAGATAACACAAACCCCAGGTGTCAGAGGAGATCCCTGTGCGTGCACACACGAGCTGTAACGTCATCGTGACTGAAACAAGAGGTCAGCAAGCCAAAAAGCAACACTCCAGACTGGTTTAGAACATGTAACTCAACAATGAGATGGGGGGGGGTAAATGCAGAAGTTCTGCTGTGTACTAGAACAGACAAATTTGACAGGTCTTGTTATTTCTCCAAATCAAAACAGAAGGCAAACACAGCAGGCACATTTAGAACAAAAGTGTTTTGAGCAGAGGGAACCAGTCCAACATCCAAAAAGCATGGCTATTAGTTGATGTTTAAGGTGTAGGGGGTAGTGGCAATGTCTTTCATTCCAACAGGTAGAGGTGGGTGGAGAGAGGTCTACATGAAGTTGTGCTTTGCTCTATGCAAAGCATCCCACCCAAAGAGATTCTACCTGTTGTGTACAAACCTGTACTAATTCAAGCAGCATTTAAGTCAGGCCTCTGAAACCAGGTTTCTATTAGGTGAGCTCTGCTGAAGTGTAAATTTTTAGCAGCCTCAGCTGGTGAAGTGTCTTCCTTGTCCAAAGCCAGATTGATTATACTGATAACCTCCATGCTGGAAGTGCTGCTCAAACTGCCCTCCTTGATTAAAGTTCTGTCCACCTCTGCCCCCCCAGCCGCCTCCTTGACCTCCTCGGCCACCGCGACCGCCACGGCCACCCCTCCCTCCTCCACGCCCACCCCCTCGGTCACTGTGGGACCCACCATCTTGGTATCTGTTGTCTTGCTGGTAGCCACCGCCACCACCCCCTTGGTAGCCACTTCCAGAATAAGAAGATGACTGGTAGCCACCATAGCCTCCTCCTTGGTAGCCACCACCACCACCACCATGGTAGCCACCTGTTTGAAAACCTGCATCTCTGTAGTTGCTCTCCCTGTAGCTGCCATCCTGGTAGCCACCACTTCCACCATCTGTCCAGCCTCCTTGAAGCTTGTTTCCTCTTCCTCCTCCTCTGCCACCGTGATCATAACCACCACGTCCTCCTCGTCCCCCTCGATCGTGGCTTCCTTGTTCATGACCTCCTCGCCCTCCGTATGATGAGTCATAGCCTCCTCTTCCTCCTCGGTCGTGACCCCCATGGTCATAACCTCCCCGCCCTCCATAGGAAGAGTCGTAGCCACCTCTTCCTCCTCTGCCACCGCCTTGCTGCGAGCCACCCTCTGGTCTTTTCTGCCACGGTGGCATCTCAGGAGGTGGAGGTTCAATTTCATTGGGCCTTCCTCCTCTGTCAGGCACTCTGCCCATTAGCACCTGCAAAGGGAAAGGGAAAACTGCCATAGGAGTTGTGACACCTCACACAAGAGTCATATTTACTGAGACACACCACAGACAACACCCACTCCAAGGTTTTTACATCCAGAGGCAAATTTTGCGCGTTTGAATGTGACAGACCTCTGTCCCCAGTTAATAAAAGTTAAACAGGGATTATCCAGTACCTGAAGCACTGCTAACCAGACAAGTCAAGAGACCTGTGCTTTGTGTTCAAACAGCACACACACCACCATGGGCAGCACCAACACAGTCTTTCACTTCACTCTTTATTAGTGCAGAGCGCTAAACTCAAATAAGCACAAGTACAATACAACACAGTCTCTCTCCTAACTAGTGCTCTGAGTTGCTGTAGAAGCCATTGACTTGGTAAATAAAGGGCAAAAAAATCTATTTTTCAGTGATGGTATGCAGAAACTTGACGACAGGTGTTAGACAGCACTGATCAGAGTGGAGCAAGACTCTAGAGATCTTTAGCTGTCTAAGGATGGTGTGATCCTAAAAATTTAGCAAGGCAAAATGGGATGGGAAATTTGTACTACTTTAAGTTTTAAAACAATGTAACAAAGGAACTTCAAGGGAAGTAGGCTACTTTGCTATTTTATGCTACTGTATTGGAAAACATTTAATATTGATACTGGAAATAAATTATCAGATTATGCATTAGCAGCAGGGCAGTACTGTATTCCTACTCAACATACATACAGTCTGATGACAGAGTCAACCTGTCTTACTACTTAATTTCTTACACTCCAACAACACTAAAAAGAGAAATTATTTCAGTTGGGTGGGCTGTGGCCAGATCAGCACACCACTATTCTTTCCTAAATTAATTGGAACTTTACCTGAGGTACAGTTGGTACTCAGAAGACAGAAGGGCATGCACCTATCCCCACAATTTTGAAGCACCAAGTATGCTGCTGTACATAGCTACTGAGCTGCAAGTTCAGCACATATACTTTTGTGAGCATATTACTCCTGTAAAATCATAACTTTTGAAATAAGACAAATTGTTTAGTCTAAGTCATATTTCTACTATGTCATTACTAGAACTATACACTTGACTGTAATCTATTTGTGGACCAAGGGCAATCTAATTTGTGGGATCCTTGCCTTGTGATCTTACACGCTCTATTTACACAGACCAGAAACACAATTACTATGTAGGTGTTATTTTAGACGTGGTGACAAAATCAGGTAGCAGATGGGTAATGGCTGGTAACAACCAGTAATGCTGATAAGACAGAGCAGACCTACTCCCACTGAAAGTAATCCAAGCTATTTCAGCAATTTCTACTGCCCCAAAGAAGGGACACTGTGAACCTCAACAGCTGAAATTGCACTATCCATAATCAACTGATGCATTATCTGTAATGTATAAACACCGAGTTTCTTATCCTTCATTTCCAAATTCCACTTACAATCCTGAAAAGACTATGATTTATTACCACATTCACGTTACTAGAATATTCCTAAAAGAAAAAGCCATTTGTCACCAAAGGTACCTTATTAATGGCACACGCAGTCTTCTCTCGGATGGACCCGCTGCTTGTTCTCATAATCTTTGACAGATCTTGTCGAGCTGCCAAGAGATTTGCAATTGATATAGTGCACTTAGTAGATAAGAGGGCACGTTTGGGCTGGTAGACTTTAGCCAGTTTTTCTGTTTGACTCTGATGGAGCAAAGAAAAATAAAACCCAGTCAGTTAAAGCAATGGGACATCTCATCACAAGAATCAAATCAGCACTGAATAACAAGCCACTACTGCAAATAGAACAAAAAGTGCATATAAAATCAGTGAGAACCACTTTATAACTAAGGATTACTTCAATAAAACTAGCATTTGTCACATTAATTTCTTAGGTAGATAGGAAATACAATTTTGACTGAAATGCCAAGACACCAATTAGCCAACAATTTTAACAATATATACATGCAGATTTTATTACTTCCAGGTAGTCAAACAGAATAGGAGTGTGCCACATAGTTATATGAATTACTGCTAGAATCCAGAAGATACTGAAAGTGAAACACATCTGTGTTTAGCCTCCAGACCTCCCTTCTGTGCCTTCACTCTGAACTGCACCCATTCCAGCTGGGCCAGCATCACCCCATCTCCAACACTTATCAGCAGAAAAAGGTCCTGTTAACTCTGCTCACTCTTCATTCCAGCCAGCTTCTTCACGAAGACAAGGCACCAAGAGGGACTGGCAGAGCTAGAAATAAGATTCTGCACCCAACTTTGTTTTGTATGCAATGTCTCCTCCTCTACCACCTTTCTGGCTTTTTTGAACACCTCAAAAGTTTTCCAGCTGAGGCACACGAGAAATGTGTGCTACCACACAGGAGTTACTACACAAGTTACATCTCTCTTCAGTCATCAACAGAGTATACTGTGTGACGTAGTTAGGATAAAGCAGATTGCAATCTGGATGCAGATGATGGCACTGGGGACAAGCAAACCAGGTTTCCAACACATCCTAAAAGTGCAAAAACTTTGGAGCACATTTTAAAATCCTAAATTCTTATTTTACATCCAAAGGCAGAAAACCGGAATATTATACTGGCTTAAGGTAGGAGAAGGAAGAGTATTCATCAGAGTACTAGTGTGTTTTTCCCTGCTAAGTTTGACTGAGCTCTGAGTACAATATTTTGGTCCTATGATACTGTTTTAGGTGAAACTTGAAATTTTAACTTTAAAAAATCCCTAATAACAGACTGCAAGGGTTTTTTCCCTGGTGTTTCCACTATCTGGAGAAGTAGCTATTTAGTCATACTATTGTATTCTGATCCTTTTAAAATAAAAAAGAAAATTAACATCTTGCTAAAAGCTACTGTTAAAACAAACTGTATTGTATGTCTGGAATATGACAGCAACATTCTCCAAATTTGTACTGTTATGCTTCTAAAAAAATTTGCATTTTAATAAATATAAATGCATATACATAATTCGTGAGTTTTGTGAAAATATTTTGTGTAGCTAGTCAAGTTAAAAAATATCTGAGAATTCCTAGAAAAAAACCAAAACCACATGGATAAAGATGCCAAAGCTGTAACACAATTAGAAAGCCCTGTTTTTCAAACATAATTTACATTTTTGCTCATTTTTATTCACTATTAAAATACTAAAACAGTCAGCTAGTTCTTCAGTCATCTACTAAAGAGCCTGAAGAATGCAAGGTTTAATAGACAGCACACCAGTACAAGTCCTACTCAGATGATGAAACAGAAAATGGGACAGGTCACTGTTTATTATTATAGTTGCTTTTTGAAAAAAAACACTTATCAAGAAAACACACTCGATTCTATGTGTCACAGTTCAGCACAAATAACTCCGTCTCAAACACTGTCAGCAGCATACTTAACACTATGTTAGCAGATCTGGTTTAGTCCTGGAAAATAAATCATATGTACTATTTTTTAAAATCCTGAAACTTCTGTCTGAGACATAGGAAATAGGGAAACCACATAATTATTTCTAAAAGCAGAGTATGTATCATGTACTCAAGGGAGAACAGATCTCATGTCACAGCCACTTGCACGGTTCAAAGACAAAAGGAGCACATAAAGCATTACCCTGTCTATGAGGTAAGAACAAGTAGTGCCTTAGCAGTTTTTCTCATGTGCATCTGTGGAGCTGTGATTGCAGACACACTTTTAGTTAAGGAAATCTGATTGCTGTGGACAGCACAAAGTAAGATAAGGGATGGTCAACAGGAAGATGCTTTCCTACCATCACACAAGATAAAGCACTTAATGGTTCACATTATGGTACTCTGAACATGGTTGGATCAGTAATCTCTACTTTTTCTGGTGGCTTTGGTGTGTAGTTACACACAGTCTGACTTCTCATTTTACAGACTGATTTAAAATCCAACAGATCAGTTTTAAGTAAAATATTTTTAATCATCTTCCATTGTTATAAATTTCTTTAGAAACTCAAAACAAAACTGGACAACTCCTGTGATTATCTTTGACTCATGAAGGACAAAATAATGATGCAGTTTTCCAGAGATACTTATTATAAAGGGTTACCATCAACTAGGACTTCATAGCAAGTTATTTGTACCTTAGCTCTGTCTGACCAGCCGAAGGATTGCACAGTAACATCCAAACGTTTGACTAACAGTTTTCTTCGGACTTCGTATTCGTTGACTATGGCTTGATTAATTGCTTCAATTTTTTCCTGAAACAAAAATTTGCAAACATAATCTGTAGATTAAAGTGTTTTCACTTAATAAACTACTTGGATGGAAGAGAGTATGACACAGCGATACTATGCAGGGCTTAAGACTGCAATTATCTCCATTGTCAAATGGACTCTCAGCCAAGCTGAGCCTGCTGATGTTATTTTGCTGAAGCTTCCAAGGCTCATGTTCAGCCTTCTACCACTTCTAACAGCACAAAAACTGCACACACCGCTGAGGCATTTCTCAACATCCACCAGGACAGAGAAGTAAAGGTGAGAAGACACTACAGGCAACAAGCTGAAGCAAGGGCATATGTAACTCCTAAGAAACAGGACATCCGTGCCTTCTTAAAAAGTAGTAAGCTTAAGGACAAAGATAGAGCAAAGATAAAGGACTAAAAGTAAGTACAGTACTGTAAGAGGATCTTGATTAAAGCACAATCTGCCTACAGGCAAAACAACAAAGTGCCCTATAGGAAAAAGTCATAATGAGAAACACCTGGCAGCAGACAGTGGTTTATTTAGAGCAGCAGATGAGATATGCACCATTAGGGAAATAATAAATGTATTTAAAGGGGCCTGGCTGGACGGGGGGGCAGCAGGGCCCACTTTCAGTCTCAACAACACAAGCACTGAAGGAAGCAGCCTGCTGGGAGAAGATGTGCTTCAGCCTTCAGCAAGAGACAAGAGAGACCTGAAGTCTTGCAGCAGCAGCCATAGCTTTGAGCTTGGTGCAGCAGCAGTGATTAACCCAGGCACCAGGGTCCCAGTACAGCAGGTGACAAATCCCATCTGGAGAAGATCATGGCTCCGCAGCCTGGGTGTACAATGTCTCTCCCAGCTCCTACCTGCATACTCACTGCCTCTTGGAGAGACTGTGAAGGAAGCAGACTACTCCAAATGACAAAAAGAGGGGGACATTATGAACAGACCCACAATTTAGCTAAAAAGAAGCCCCAGAAGCAGACATAGCACCATCTCAGCAGGACTAAGTCACACAGACAGTGCTGGCAAAGGGCAGGAGAGGAAGGTTTAAGCTACTGCACAAGCATGCTGGTCAGCACCACCACTGTAGATCTCTCATTTTGGAAAAGTTTAGCCTGCACCTGGACCTAGAGATTCATGCAAGATCTTACCAGTTGCTGTACATTTATTGCACCAACATATACATTACACTGCAAGAAATTATCTTCTTGTCTTCAGAAAGAGAAAAATCATTTTGCAACACACGGAATCAAGATCAATACTTTGTATACTTGAAAAAGGGAAATGAGCTCTAACACCTGCAACTACTCACCCAGTGAGCTGGCCCCAGTTGTTTCTTCAATAAAGGTTTTCCAACATGATTAGGTGGAACCTTTGCTAGAGTTTCCTTCAGCTGTTAGGAGACATATCAAAATATAAGCTTTGGCTAAAAAAATTAGCTTTTCAAGATTCAAACTAAAGGAGAGGACTATTGGACAGTGAAAGGCACGACACAGCAACCTCCAATATCAAGTTACTTTCTCTGGAACAGAGCGCCAAGCATATTTCTTTTGGAAAGCAACTGTTTTTAGATTTCTGGTAGTCTCAGCTGTAATTACTTAAATATTAGGAGAAGGGACTATAGAATGCATCTACAGTTAAAACAAAGACACTGTGAGGTACTGCTACTCCTGAAGCCAGAGGGATTATTCTACATATCATCTCTTTAATCCAGAAAAAAACCCTCATTTGTATCAAAAAGCTTGTATTACGACTGTGTGAAATATAATATGACCCAAAGAAGGACCCCTCATTACAATCAAAAGGAGAAAAATCTTTAATAAGAAATTTTTAATCTAACTTGCATTTTAGGAGTTTGGGCACAACTTGAATTATCTATCCCATCTCAAATTTCTTAGGACTTCAAGGGGGAAGAAATGGAGCAGCAGTGACAAAAACTTCCACAGTAGTTTGAAAAAAAACCCCACCAACCTGTTCATTCCAGCATGTGATTAACACATTCAGTGACCTGGTTTTCCAATGGTATTGAGCCAAATTTATTTAAGATTTTAAACTTAAGTGCTTTCAAATAGCAGAGACAGTTCATTCAAGTATCAGATCCTTTTTTTTTAATGTGGTGGATCAGAAACAGAGTCAACTACACAAAGGTCCTACTCCAAACTGTTCTACCTATGTGTGAAGAAAAAGTTACCTTGATTTTCATACATTAAATCAGAATATTGCCATTCTATGACTCGCTTTCAAAACCAAGAACACTGTGATGTATTCTCATTTACAAAGTGAAACAAGTTTTTCCATTTTTAGTCAGCTTTACTTTCTCATTCTCAAATACTGTTGAAGTGAAGTATTCAGACTGTAAACACTAGTTATACACAATTTCTCATAAAACTGTAGGTTAGAAATTCCTGATTATATTTCATTACACTGTAAGGACAGTTAAGGAGGAGGGAGGTTTATATAAGCCATTGAGAGAATATTCATTTAACCTTACTAAACAGTGTAAAAGAGAAGTATGTTAGGAAAACAACAGAATTCCCATATTCTGTATTTTTAGAGAATCTCTTTCAACAGCAAAGCTTCCTAGCATTGTCCATTATTATAAATATTTTCTGCCATTTATAGAAAATAGAAGCACAGCATTTCTGATGTGTCTGTGTAGTGCCCATAATTATTCCAAAGCCAGAAAACAAACTTCTTCTATTCTACACCTTGGATTTCTGATGGAAAACCATCCTCCTCCTCTTCTTAAACAGGTCAAACCAAACTGGTATCTTGCATAGAAACAAAACACTATTTTCAGTTTCTTGGTTTTAAGTAAAGTGCAACTAAAAGGTCTGTCAAACTCTGAAAGTGTTTTGGGGAGCTTCGTAATCACAGAATATTCTGCATTGGAAGGGACCCGTTCTTTAAACTTCTTTAAAGTTATCAAGGCTTGTCTTCTGCTGTTCTGCTCTCCCCATCTCACAAATTAAGTCACTAAATGTGACTTAAAAGCTTTCTGTCCTCAACCTTTGGTCTGTGCACTGGACAGTCCATCCCACTTAATTTCTCTGATTTAGAGAAGTTACTCAAAACTAAATTTATCTTTTAAAAAAAATCACAACAGCCTGGAGAACACACACATGAAGCAATAAAAATCAATGGATTCACAAGAGTTGATGAAGTCTTAGGGAAAAGGTGTTAAGTTTTACTTTAGTTACACCACCTTTTAACAAAAACATCTTTAAAACATTAGGTTCCCCTACAAATTTGTTGAGGTGTATTTTTTGAAAAACGTTTCTCTTTAGCATTCTTATTGAGGCCTAAGCTGAGCATTTCCTATGTCTTCTGCAACAAGTGATGGCACTAAAACCTAGAGCAGTCACCCTGGAAGGCAAGGATAGTCCCTGACCTCATGCCTTGGCATGGAAAAAGCCTTTAAAATAATTTTCAAAATTCTGACTCTTGGCGTATGCAGTGAAACACATTAACTCTCATTCGCAATTCAAAACCGGAGTTTTGAGGCAAAGAGGCAAATCTCGCCCATGTAGCAGAACTATTTTCCATCAGAATAATAACATCATAAATATTCCAATTTTTCTTCCTTTGGATCTTACTTTTTTTTCAATTCCGCTGAAGAACTGGAACATCGTTATGTTGGCGGGAGGCTTGGACATGCCTAAAGCAATACAGATGCCTTTTAGCTCCTGAAAGACTTCACTGCCACCTCCTTCCTGGGCTTTTTTAGGAGGGGCATTCACACACAGCATTCTGGCAGCTTCCAGTTCTGAGATGAGGTATGCTGGGGAAAGAAAAATAAGATTTGACCATTAGATATAGCAGAGTTATTTTAGAGCCAGCAAAAACTCAAGTGCTTACAACCAACGAATGTGCAAATGGACTATTCCAGACAGAGTGAGGGATAGAAATTTTGTACCTACAGAACACTTAAATTTACAATTACTGAGTTCAGTGCTAGAAACACAACAGAGGACAGGTTTAGTACAGTCAATTAAGGCCTGGAAAAAATCCCTATAACTCAAGCAGGTATTAAACCCAGAGTTCAACAGATCACAGCTCTATTCCTTCAGGTTTTGCCCAGCAAAGACAGGAACTAGGAACACGGAAACAAGCAGGATGAGGGACTGGGATGTGCATTTTAGGGTAGACAAGCAAGTACTTCTTGAGACTCTAGGAAACGAGTAGAGAGAAGTGAAACGTTGGATGAATCTCCTCTATTTCCCCATTTCTATTTTCCTCTGCAAAATGCAGAGCAGAAAAATAATCCCTCTTAGAAGTACTATTGAAAATTCATGTTTACAATAACTTCAGAAAGGAAGGCTGTAACTGATGAAACAGTTTTCTTCAATATCAGAACTATAAGAGCCTGCCATTACATTGTAACTCCTTTATCAAACAGAAAGAGAAAAATCAAAATCACAATTTCTGAACACCATATATCCCCAGAATTTCAGGACCAGGTGTTGTTTACAGTGATATAAACGGCCTTTGTTTGCAGGTGTCACAACTTCAGGGTTTGAATTTTAAAAAATGCACATGTTTAACAATACTTTTCTCATTAATCATAATGAGTGACCATAGCAATAACGAACATAAACACTTCTAAAAATAAGAAAAACTGATGCTGCTGAGACGCTTGTGAGTAGGGAAGTAAACTCAGGGCTATACAAAAGAAGCTTATTATTTATAAAACTGGGACAGATAAAAAGATTAAGAACACAGCATTTTAATGATCTCTAGAATGTCTTCTGCTCAAGATACAGAATACCTTATAAATAAAAAAAATTCTTAAAATATGTAAAGCAGTGAAGCATCCTTTGTAAGTTCTTTCAGCAACACTTTATACAGGTTTTTCTCACATTGAACTTTCAATTATTTACACCCTTTCCAGGCCTACTGAAAAAGAAACTAGCAGGAGAATTTTATTTCAAAAATTTGGAGATCACATATAAGCTATCTTCAACCTCCTCTTCTGAGCCAGCCTGAAACTCTTGTACTTTCTGTTATTGCAGATGCCAGTACCTAACATTGTATGCTAGTGATGCTGCACATGAAGACAATCAATCCTAACTACTTGGGTTGGTTTGGCGCTTTCCTCTCCCAGCAACACTGCTACATCTTCCAAGTGACATAAACCGTGCTGCATGTAAAATGTAAAATACCCTGGCATTTCATTACAGAGGGTTATCCTCTTTCTCCTGAACAAAATCGTTTTTATGGCTCACACACAACAGGATACCTAATAAGTTCACTTAACACAGCTAAAGAAAGCTATGCAACTATGGTGGTACACAAAAAAGGAGTTTGGCACTATTGCAATTTCACATTTGACAGTAAACACAGTATTCCTGCCAGATGGGATACCAGAGCTCAGCTCCTGAACACGGCCTTATATTACCAAAACGTACATCCCGAAGGATCTCTGGGATAAACTGTGTGTCACAGACAAGCCAAATTTGTTGAACGGCTTGGCTTACAGAAAACAAGCTGAAGGGGAGATTGTTTGAGCTACAAACTATTTTAAATGCAACAACTACCTCACTTCATCTGACATTTTTTAACATACTATAAAAAATATTCAGATGAAGTCTAATCATTTTTCTACTGTTGAAACACAGGAACATACTCTGTAATTAATTTCTTGTATCATAGATGATGGCAGAACTAAATTTGTTTTGAAAAGTTAAAGAATCAGAAGCAACAGAGGAAACAAAATATCAACTCATCTTGAAATTAAAATCAGATTAAAATTAGTACTACAATTTTTAACTCTAAAGCTTGTATTTTTTTATTATAACACGAATTAATATCACACACCTTTCACAAATTCAAGTATTATTTCTTCTCCTCTAACATTTCATAAGCAGAAAAAAACCCAATTTAGCTATTGAGATCTGATGGGTGGAAAAGAGAAGACATCACCATTGCTAGTGATAATTTCCTTTCAATCAGCAGAAAGCAACAGTGAAGCTATTTACTAAGGATGATGATCAAAAAAACTGGGAGTTGGGATAACATGTTCTCTCTTTCACAACAGTTCCAGCTGCTGTCAGTGTAGGAAAATCCAAGTTTTGCTGCAGCTTGCAAGTCCTCACACTGGGAGCCTCTAAAATTATGATGCATCTGGTGTTAGTGGTCATTTTTACAGCCATGCTAAGCAGAGTTCAGTGGCTAAATTCTGGCAGAAGTCTTCAAATAATTCCCTCTGTTGTGCCTTTTGAGAGGTAATAGGACAGGCTTTTTGCTCGTGAATGCAAAAATGGTGAACACTCAGAATATTTTCCATCATATACGGGGTACATACT
This sequence comes from Nicator chloris, assembly GCA_013400495.1. Lineage (NCBI taxonomy): Eukaryota > Metazoa > Chordata > Aves > Passeriformes > Pycnonotidae > Nicator > Nicator chloris. The sequence goes on from WAAE01017289.1 coordinate 172,012, forward strand.
GACTGGTAAACCCAGAAGTAAAATACTCTGACACTATAAATTACAGAAAAAATTATGCCTATTTTTAGGTAACTACATTGTGGTAAACAAACCAGTATCTCATTAGTAAGAAATTATCTCAAGTGTAAGAAACAATACTATGAATCTTGCAGAAAACCAGATTTGCTTGCAAGCATCCTTTTAACTTACTAAGCAGCAAGAGACAGTTCTTTTGATTATGAAGGCGTTTTGTCACATCTCCTGATGTTAATGACGCATATGGACAGTTCATTTCAGACAGCAACCCACTCACTTCAAGCTGGAATTCTTCTGCTTCATTTGGACCTTAGAAAGAAAAGAATAAAAATTCATTCACTGCTAATATATATGGGGCTATGATTAGAATGAATTAGGTATAAAAAAAAATCTTTTGCTGGAGTTGCTATTTAACATTGAGACTTGTTTTTAATGGAGGCCAAGTGCATTTCTTGGGTTCCTCCAGGACACAGGACAACCTATCTGGAACCACGATATGCTTCATGAATATAAATTTATGTTTCACTGACAGCTTTTCCAAGCTACAACAGACAGGCACTGGCAACTTCTACAACAAAAGGGGACATCAAAAACATCATACATTTTACAGGCATTATTTTAAATATCAATTATCTCTTCCCATTACAAATGTATCAGACGGTTATGACAAAGTCATGAATAATAAATATGGCTTATGAGTTCTCCTTTTCCTATTACTTCTCCCTGTAAGCTCACATTTGTCAACTGATTTTATTTCGTATCAATATATCCTTTAAAAATAATTAAGTCATGTAAACCAAGCCTTTGACTGATATTTCTGTCAAAAATTACTGAAACTAATCAGAATTTGTTATTTGGTAAAATAAACAGTGATGAGAAGTAACATTTTTTTTATCTTCTGGAAAGAGACTTCAACCCCAAATGTCTGCTATTCCCAAACTCAAGGCATACAAAATGAAGGTAGGACCTGATGGTACTCCAGCTAACAAGTTTCTGTCACTGTGTTTGAAGAATTTGAAATAGGTGTTGGAAGACTTTCGGATTGTATTTTTACACAAAACATAGACTAGGAACCTTATACTACTGGGAGGGGTGAGATGATGTATTGTTATAGGGGAAGAACGTGAAATACATTTAGAGAAGAAAGAATGAACATGTCAGAAACAGAGAGAAAGGAAAGTAACAGATGCTGAGGTAAAAGGCAGCAACCTTTGGCCACTGAGTAAATACAACGCTAAGATCATAAAGGCACTATGCATTAAAATATTAGATAGTCAGGAATATGGCTTATCATGCCAATTTAACAATTTAATCTGTAGAACGTCATGACATGAAAATAACTTTTTTTTTGAAAGCTAAGGTTTGCTTCCTCCACCAAAATGAAAAAATTAACAATCATTGTCAGGCTCCTTCTCAGAGTGTTTCATGAAGAGGGAAAAACTCAAGCAAGCACAGAGTTAAGGGAACCAGCAGTAAAAAGAAAATATGGTTACTGTAGTCATGAGAACGTTACCTTGAGCAGTAGTACTACTGACATCAAAATTACAAACAGAAGCATGGAAATAAAAGTATTCTCATGATCTAATAAAAATCCCACTACCAATAACGTTTCCCTACATTCATCTAAGAACTTTAAAAACCAATATGGTTGAAAAAGTAAAAGAAAAAGCTGTTTTCAGAAGAAAGACTACTTAATCACCACTATTATTTCAACCTCTACTGGCTGTTCATTAGGCAAATCTGAGGTGGAAAACATCCAAAATCTGGCAGTGTGCAGACAACACAACCTGGTACAACAGATATCGCCAGCCCTAATCTCTGTGGCATGCAAGAACACACATTAAGTGCACGTTTGTGCTGGAGTTATGACTACTTACTGTTGGTTGCCTGCACATTTTCCTCTAGTTTACAGAACAGCCGTAACTCAGATACCAACCAAGCACAGAGTTTGGTGAACTCAGGGGAACTGGCTCCATGAGACACTGCCTGAGCCAGCGCTCCGTCGTCTAACAATGGACCTTTGTAACTGAGAAGTAAAACAAAAGCACAGTTTATTAATGTTTGTGTGATCAATGGCCTTTGATAGATTTATTTTATGCTGTATAAATATTGAGAGCTACAACCATGACACATCTGCAGTGCTGATTTCCTGGAGTGGTGATTCCTGGACTGCACCGTAGCTAGAACCACACTGAAAACATCAGAGTAAACTCAGCATTTGTGTGCACATTAACTTACCATCAAAGAGACTGTGTCACAGGGTATCATCATCAAAGGTTTCCTCCTGGAGAATGTTGCCATGTACAGTGGCAACTTCTGTGCCTCCATCTCCAGAAGATTTTACTAACAGCAGACCTATCTAGGACAACTGCAGTCTCAAAGAATCCCTCCTGAGCTCTACATACTGCTTTACAGTATGTTGGATAAGTACTGCTGAACAAGTGCATCTTTTCTGTCATTTCCTATCATATGTATCAAAGGGTTGCCTTACAAAACAAAAGCCTTTCATAGAAATATTACAAAAGTGATCTGCATAACAATATCCTCTCTTGAAAAACCAAACTCCTTAAATACACACAAGAAAAAGTAATGGCATTGGTTGTTTGCATAAGCAAGCCAAAAATCAGACCTAGAGTAAGAAAGCATGAGTTTATAGATGAGATCTTAGAAAACACAGTTTTGGGGACCTCTGTGTACTGCTAATCTCTCAGGAGGAGAATGAAGAGTAGGGAGAAGGCTGCCTTATTAACCACATAAAAGCACAAGTCAGAGTTTATCTGAGTATTTTAGAAAAATATTATACGATATTATTTTGATATACTGCCCTGAAAAGATAAAGACTTCCAAGAGTGCTCATAACCAACCAAAATCTCTCTTGGAAATGACCGGGTAAAGTCACCCACTACGTCACAACATCTAATGAATCCAGGCAACTCTTGGCAAGCCCCAGGAATAAAAAAAAATCTCAATTTGAAATGTAATTCTCCTCACTCTGCTCCTGTGCTTAATCCACATACAAAGGATTTGGCCTTCAGTGTAGTGGCCTGTTACTTCAGCCAAGTAAAATGAAGAAGCCACACTCAAAAATAACTTTTACCTCACAGAGCAGCTTGATTTGTGACACAGTTAATCTACTGGCAGCTGGTGGGAAGCTGTAATCTCATGTATTACAGCCCTACTGCACGACCACAGTAGGCTGGACGCTTCAAGAGGCTAATCACAGCAAGTTTCAGTCCCATCCCACAGACGTCTCAAGCCTACATGTGTAGGTCGGGGAACATCTGGGACTCAGAATAGAAGTATTCAGTTATAAATCAAAGCAGAAAGGAAGCAATGGCAAACCTTTTGCTTTGGCAGGATTGGGATTTAAGTCCCTGCTCAGATCTTCTAGAGGCACCTTTTCTAAATTTCTGTTTAACAAAGGTAACATCTTGAGTGTGTTATTTCTTATAATTATGACTTCAGCTACACATCAATCTGGCCAATAATCCAACTTGCAGATTCCTAACTGCAAGCAGCTTTTTCCCCTCTGTTTCTGCCAATGGCACGTGTTCCAGAGCTACACTCTCTTTTGGTAGCATTGTGCTGTCCCATCTGTTTGCTTTTTCAACTGATTTTCAACGAACTGATTTTCAAGACAAGAGGCCACCATCTGAACACCTTGAGCACAATTACAAAAAGAAACAGCTCTCTAACATGTTATGCTATAAGAAAAAATCAAGTGATATATTAGAAATATCTTCAGTATCTGATGAGAAAAAATAAGTTGAGCCATGAAGACCATGGAGCTACTGCCAAAGTATAAAGCCTCAAACACCTCAGCCTTTCCAGACACCAAGAATCACAAGTTCTTTAGACACATGCAGTAGTTTTCCCAATTGTTACCAATATTGCTGAGATCTCGTCTTTCATCCTCCAAGTTTTCTTTTTTCACTGTTGTCAATTTTGCTTCATATTTATTCATCTACTTTCACTGTTTGCTTTACTTATTTGTGCCAAAAATCAACAATACTTTCTGTCTATAACTGCACAAATCAGGAACACAAATCACAACTCCTTCAAGCCACTAGTAGCCCTTTAAACATATGACAGAATAAAAAAGCCAATCACAGTATCTTCATTGTGGCAGAGCTGCCTTTTCACATTTCAGTCAGAGAAATACCTGCCAAAACAGAAGCCTATTTGTCAAGCTTTGCAACTACCATCACTAACTTAGCCTGGAAATACAATCTCTGTTGGAGCATAATGACTAGCCACAAAGTGATTTATGGGAATGGGGCCAATGTGAGTAAATACAGCTGTTTGCATAGAACCAGCAGAAGTGAAATTGTAGCTGTCTGACCTCTGAACTCTCAACAGTTTACAGACATGGGAGCTTACAGAATGATGTGTTATCCATGCTCTCCCTTTCATACTTATACAACCTTTACTGACTCTGACAAAGTAACAGGTTTACACAGCAAAAGTTTCCTGTGCTATATTACACTTTAAAAAACGTAAAGAGAAAAAACACTTGCTCATTTGCCATTTTTCTTACTTCCCCCCTCCCCCCCACTAAATATGAAGCCTGAAAGTTTTCCTCAGACGCATCTCTTTGTCCCCTCTCGCTAAGGCCGCTGTGCAGAACAGAGGAGCAATGGACCAGATGGTATCCAAGAATCAAGGAGATCAGCTCGCAGGGAGAAGTGACAAGCTCGCCAAGGCCGCGCAGCTAAAAACCTGCCCGTTTGGCTTGGGACATCATCACCAGCCCCGCTCTGGGGGCAGCTCTGACGAAAAGCGACCGTTCCAGGCGCTGCCCTGAGCCGCGGCTGTCCGGAGAGACAGCGGCCCCGCCTGTGCGGGCCGGACAGCGGCGCTGCGTCCCATGCCGGGGCCGCCCTCTGCTCCCGGCCCACACCGAGCGACCCCCACCCCTGGACACGTACCCCAGGTCCTCCAACGACTCCAGCACATCGTTCTCCAGGAACTCGAACTCCATCCTGCGGCGGGGCACAAGGGGTGGACCTGCGCGACAGCGGGACTCAGCACCACCAGTACTCGCACTCCCACCGCCCGCCATTCCCCCTTCCTCCAGCCCATCCCGGCCTCGTGGGGGAGGGCTTACCCCGCGCCCTGCGGCGAGGGAGAGCCCCCGGCACCGCAGTCCCTCTCCCCACGCTGCCCATGCCCACCCTCCTGCCCGAGCCCCGCGGCCCCACGCACCGCGCTCGCAGCTGCGCCGCCGACTGCCGGGTTGGCATCTCAGGGCGGGGAGCGCGGCGCCGCAGGCCCCCGGCCCCACTCTTCACCCGGCTTCTCTAGGGCCGCCGGCCCCGGTGCCTGACCGGCGCTGCCTCCGTCCGCAACGGTCTCCGCCTATCCTCCGAGCGGAGCACCATTACTAAACTGGGACACGGGTGCGAGGCCGGACAACGGGCCGTTTTCGTGGGAGAGGAACCCGGGACGAACCAAGGATCTCACTTTTGTGTTCAGGCGCTCGCACAGGCAGACCCGGAAGAAGGACTCCGCCCTCCTAGCTGCGCAGCCCGCGCAGGAATGTGCTACGGCGAGCGGCGTCGCGACAACGGGCGGGGGGGACGACGGGGCGGCGGAAGGGTCAAACCGCGCCAGGGAGCGAGAGTGCTTCCCCACGCTGCACGACCCCGCACCATGGCCGGGACCACAAATCCCGGCATGCCTTGCGCGCGCTAGGCTCTCTCTCGCGGGGAGTACCCCGCGCCGTGTAAAATTAATAAAACTAATAAACCGAAAATGTTTCAGTTCAATTACTAAATGGAATCCGCGGGTCTCGCTTCTCCCTCTGCTCCGTGACCCGGCGGCGCGGGCTGCAGCGGTGCCCTGGTCGCGACGTGGCGTGGACGTCTACAGTCTCACCTTGCTCAGTTGCTGCTGCTGCTTGCGGTCATGATAATGTTTAGCCCTTATTTCTGAACCTTCTTTTGTTCGTGCCGTAAATATAGGGCTTTAAAGCATTCACAGGAGCAAGCAGTACATGGAACAATTTGTTTTGTCACATGGATGCTGCTCCTGTGTCCACTCCTGAATCTGCACGTGTGGAGAAGCGAGGATTTTGTGCAAATTTCATGAAGACGTTTGCTGTCATCTACATTTACTGCTTAGATAAGCATCGGCACAGAAGGGTCATATTCATCTTGGCACTCAGCTGATGACATCTGCCTTCTGAAACAAATAAATGTATTTCTCTCTTGGGTTCAGTTGTGCCAATACTGCAGGGCAGGAACAATTTGGAACGCATCTTCTCCAGTCTGTATCACTCAGTTCCGTGACTGCTTCACTGTCCCTTCTGTACTGTGAGAACCAGCAGTTTCTTGAAAAACATAAGGATCTGGTGGCTGGGGAGAAGAACAGTTGGAGGTGTGATGCTAACCTGGAGCACGCAGCTACAATTTTCTCCTGGGGACAGGGATGAGAACTTTGCTTTGTCATTGTGTCGTATCAGTCATGATTATTTCTTTTCCTACCAACATAGGGATTTTCACCACGCAAATTTGGAGGCATGGGAGGTGTGAATGGCCACTCTGCAGCATCCTGGCCCCCCAGAAGAAATTAATTTTGACACTGGACAGTTTTGGTTTTGACTACAAGTGCTTCTTGAACAAAATAATATTGCCCTGAGCAGTTTGCTGCTCTTGCACAAGAGATCCAGAGCTCTGCAGACAGGTTACATCTGAAAGCTGCAGCCACTTGGGCTTTTGGTTCAGGGAAGGGCAGTAACTGGGGTACATTTCCCTGGGCTGCACAAGGCTCTGTAGACTTGTCAGCCTGCAGAATTGAGCTCAGCTCTCCTTGGGCTTGTTGTCTCCCTGGGGTAGATTGTTATAGCTACTTCCCTCCTCGCCCTTACTCACAGAGAGCTGTAGGATTGGGAGTCCAATGTGTCCCTCAGGCAGCTTGACTGCAACGTCCTGGCTGGAGCCATATATGACTCCCTACACTGTGTCACCACTGGAAAAGCCATGTAGCACTGATTTCTCCTATGGGAAGAAGCAAAACAGCCCAGACTGCTGCTGTCCTCTTCATGGGACCTCTGTAAACCCCTGCTGGCTCTTTAGCCCTGCAGGGGTGGGGATTCCTAGGCTGTTACTACAGGTTAAGGAAGTCGGCAGCCCATGCATGGCCTGAGGCTCTGTAGCCCAAATACATTTATTCTGAGAGATGTGAGGTGCTCCACTGCTTCGATGTCAGTTGTCATTAAACAAAGACAATAGGTTTCCTGTGTACTTGCCTTTTGTGATGGATTGGTTTTGGTGTTTGAGATGCTGTGAGCTCTGACTGAAGATAAACTACTTCCTCCTGCGCATATTCTCTCACAGCTAATAAAATAAGGCTGTAGCCCCTCCTTCAGCTTTGCACAAAAAGAACCTGTCACCAGTGTGAAGGAGGCTTGCTGAACTTGCCCAGGTCACTGAAGACACACCCTGATGATTTAAACCTCACTTCCATAGGAAAGCTAGCCAAAGACAACAACTTTAAGGCAGCCTTTATTTCTTGAACAAAAAAATAAATTTGGCTGTACAGACAAATTATTTTCACACGGTTTACACCAATCCACCTCAGGTCTTGCCTGTTGGCTCTGTGGTTGTCAAAAATCCCATGACAGAGGCATGAAATATGAAATTTGTACTTCCAGAACAGCATGAAATGCATGAGTGTTACCAGGTGCAGAGTGATAAAGTGCTGTTAAGCACTTTTGTATTAAAATCGATTTTTTCACTGATTTCTCTGAGGATGCTGCAGTTTCTTCAGTGTCTGGATGCAACAGATCCAGCCACAGTGCTGCAGCTAAAAGCCCACTGTCTGCCAGACATACAGGTGGATTTGCCAGGTACCAAGGAATGTCAGTTCTGGCTGAGAGCATGCTCTGGTTAGCCAAATGGCCTGTTGGTAGTACTAAATGAAACCAGATACAATGAAAGGTCAAGAGCAGGACAATGACAAAAGCCACTTCCCCTGCTATTCATCCAGCTCCTGACTACTCTCAGCTCTTAGGACTTTCTTCAGTCCTTACTGCTGTGCCATCGGGCTCTGCCTGAGAGGAGTAGAGATGAGAGGGTACCAGGGCCAGCTGACAGGGGGACTGCCCAAGGCCAGTTATTGAGCAGATCCACAGTCTGTGGGTGCCAGCAAATTGAGTGGGGCAGTGAGCCTTGAGGTCTTGCCATGACCAGGTATCTGTAGCAGGAGGGATCCAGGGCTGGCTACAGGATAAATGTGCATCTGTCCTGTTACTAAGGAGGCCCATGCTGTATGTCTTCTTTGTATGTTCCACTGCAGACCTTCATTCCAGAGAGGGGAAAAGGATTATGGTATTGGTCCTGTTTCCATTTGCAGAAGTGCTGTTTTCTGGGTTTGTATGTGTTTATCTGTGTGGCTGGCCATGTGCACACTCAGAGATGTGTTTGTGTGCTTACTGGGAGTACACACACAGCCTTGATGCTGCCTGGACCCGGCGAGGCAAAGATGCAGGAAGCTTCACTTCTGTTAGGCTACCAGGTTTATCAACTCCAACCAACACTTCTACTGCAGGCAGGAGGTAATTTCTGCTAAAGAACACGGCTAAAATGCAGCCTTTGTGTGGCAGGTAATTTTTTCACTACCTGTACAGACCATGTTCCTGAATATTTTCTGGAACAGCCAGATCTCTGCTGCTGTGATGCTTTGATTACAATTAAAGTACAGGCCATCCCTTCTAGGTAGGCTGTTTGAATCCACCACTAGATGACACCTCTGTTAGCCAAAGGATGTCAGTGCTATGGTAATTACCAGTCAGTTTACCAGTCAGCCTCTGCAGTAGCAATTAACAAAGGAGAAACAGAAAGTGGATCTATAACACAACAAGCCAAGAGCTGAAAATTCAATATTTAAGATTATATTGATGGGTATGACTGTGTGAAGTTTGTGTGGAGAAAATAAGAATTTCTAAAATGTTCTTCCCTGAGCAGCAGCAACAAACTAGTTTGTGGGTTTTTATCATATATAAAGCAGGATGAGCCTATCAACACACTATAAAGCCATCTCTCACACATTATTTTCAAGAATAACCAACAGCTATGATAAATCTTTAGACGAAAAAATAAGCACAGGCTATCTTTATTCTTTTCACATGCCTGGCAGCTGCTGTCAGGACATTTTTGTTGGTGAAACACAGCACCACTTCCCCTGAGATTAAATACTTGTGACAAGAGTTAACAAGGCACTTCTGTGAACACATGACAAAGAAATTTGCATGAATAATTTAACAGGGTAGCTGAGTTTAAAAATAGCTGCAAGATTCCAAATTAAGTATAGAGACAGAAGCTTTAAAAAGCCTTTTTCCCTACTTTAAGCAGCTCTTCCAAGGGATACAGAAAGGCCAGTAAAGGCCCTATGAATCGAGAAGCTTCAGAATCCAGCGCCCTCTTCTGCCACTATTAATACCTCATAGTAGCCTGCACTTCTTAAATCCTCTTTAGAGAGTAATTTTTAAACAAACAACACTCAGGAATCAGCAAAATTTCATAAAAGTTTAATGTTTGTTTTTAAAATAACACTATTTAATCGAGGGAAAGGAATCCTCACATACATAGTCTTCTTGGATGCTGGCAAAAGAGCTTAAATTAGAGGCATACCCGTGACCAGCAGGTTTAACCAGTAACAATAGAGAGAAAGCCTCACTGATTAATGACGTTAATAAAAACGAAAAGAATATGCCCTCATACCAAAGAGAGGAGCAAAAGATACCATTCCAGTCACGCAAATTTGCACTCACCTTCTCAGAACAGGTTTCCAGATGTCTGGCAATTCCAGATAACATTTTCTTAGCTCCTGTGGAAAGTAAACAAGAGCGGCACAGACAAAGGCTTGTTACAACAAACTATGTTCATCCTAAAATCCCACTTGCTGGAGCATCTGGTGGGTTTAACTTACAATCCCAAATCTTTTGTTTCTCTTCCCTCTGCATCAAAACCTTTCAATAGCTAAACAGCCAGTCTGGAAGGAATTTGTCAAGCTGTTAGACTGCAATGTTAATGGACAATGTGCTTTGCTGACAATGTGCATGGTCACAGCCCAGGTGCAGAGGGGGCTACAGCTGGGGTTTGAGCCAGATAAGGGAGAAGGCAGATAAAAAAGACCCTTTGGAAGTGGGGTA